>JAEIFV010001272.1:0-70725 GCA_018904265.1 Lordiphosa collinella
AGCTTCAATTAAACATATAAGTACATACATGTCACTTCATTTCCCTTTTTAAAGTAATGAATTAAAAGCAACACAACTCGAGTAACACGCACTTAAAGTTTAACGACTTTCACTATGAAGCACTGCTATGTGTCGGTGTTCTATTTTTAGAACAAACAAACATCACGAGTCTTAGTTTTTAAGCATTTTTATTAAGAACAACTATTTATAAGAAAATTAAAACCACTCTTTGATTCTTACCGGTTTTGCACAGAAAAGGGGGTTATTTTTCCCAATGTGCAATGTATTTAATATTTAGTACAACAGCAACATTTAATCAAGTAGCTGCTATAGAGATTGTTGCTCTTGAAGTATAGTCTAGTGAGAAAAACTGACTTGCCTTCCAGAATGAAAGTTCATATTAATTGATTTTATGTACTCCCTCATAGCATATTAAAATTTTACTAGGCTCCCCCTGTGGTCAAAATTCGACCATCGAACAAATTAACATTTAACATTAAACGATGTACACTTTTAAGTCTAAAATAATATGTCAAAAAAGTCTCATATTTGCATAGCTTTTGGTCCAAAAATAATTGTATCTCAATCGGCTCGAAACCCCGTGGAAACCTGATTAACAAATATTTCAATTTTGAACAGTCGGCCAACATTTGGTTAACTAACTTGGCATAGTTTGGTCTTTTTTATACTTCCAGAAAGCTATAAATATCGTTTCGTTCCTTCCTTAATCTTTTGTTAAAGTTTTGGTTAAGTGTAAGTCTTAAAGCAATTTTCAATGCATTTCTTTTTTGAAGCCGACAGCCTGGGAAATGTTGCTTGAGGATGGCTCCAAAGAAAGTGTGGAAAGACAAAAATATATAAATTTTTTGAAGAGATTTTTGTAGCGTAGTGATAGTGGCTGACCCTACCACAGGCGTTAAATCCATAGATTCGATGTATTTCCGATTCGATGTAATACCGATTCGATCTCAAGATCACTGCACAGTCTCCAATTGTGCTCGGTGTATTTAAATTTGAATAGTGAATTTGAGATCGAATTGAATGTTTCCTTATAAAGTACCATTCCTGTCATCTTATTAAATTTCCCGAACAATACTTACTATTTTCGCACTAAATTTTTTGATTCGCTATAAAACAATAAATAATTGGAATACAATTTTTTTTTGGTATTAATACTCATTCCAACATTACTATGCTAGAAAGAAAGACGAACATATCAATAGGATTAACAATATAACAAATTTTTAAGAATATTAGTTATTGTTTACGCTCCAAAATACAATTTTTTAGCAGCACTTGCCTCGCAAAAAAATTTCTTGTCAATTGGATTTCAGTCAGACCAGCAACTGTAAATCTGCTTAAAACAAAAACAAAATATGCGTAGAAGCTTTTTTTCCCGTTGATCGTCTCTTCACAGGGAGAGCGCACTGAGAGCCACTCTCTCTGTTTACAAAGCTCAAAATACAACTGAGCAAAGCACACAGTGAGTGTTGGCCTATTGCTGTTGTTGCTCACCTATCTGTGTAAAAGTGTGTCTGTGTTAGTACAACTTTTAATTCGTTAAAAAACAATAAATAATTGCAATTAATTTTTTTTTTTGCACTGGCTGGGCTGAAATTCTCATACGAACATATGTTATAAATTTTGGATTAATTGAATTTGTTTTACTATGCTAAAAAGGGGGCCGTACATTCGTATGAAAGCTTTTTTTTAGAGTATTAATATATAGATGATCATCGGACCTGTTAATAATGTTTTTTTTTCATATTATATTTTCTATATTATAAAAAAACTATTTTTTCAGCCAAAGAAAAGCTTATTGACACTTGGGTGACTTTTTCTGTACTCAGCGACAATTTGCATGAGGTACTGCTTACTCTGTTCATCACGAGAAATTGTCTTATTAAAGTCAGTGAATAGTTTCACAGCTCTCTCGGCGTGATCGTTGACGACATGTAAGCTGCGTAATAAAGCTTCCGCTAATTTTTCTCGGGGATAACTTATTTGGGAAAATACGTTTTCGATCTCCAGGAGCCATGCACCATGCAAGATGGATGTCAAAAGCGCGGTACGCTCTAAAAATATTTCTTAACATTAGACATTTTAAAGTCACGAAAAAAGGATATTTATGCATTGGGGATGTAAGCCTTTATATTATAAAATTTTATGTAAAAGCATGGATTGGGTGCGCTAAGGCTGTGGAGCCACCGAAACGAGACCAAATTTTTCTAAAATCCATTCAAGAGAACTCAAAAGTAGATTCAGCAATGAAGCTAAAGCAGAAAATAAGCACTCATCTGTGGTTTTATCAGAAGAAGCATAAAGCCTAAAAATAGGGGGAGTTAACTTCGGCTCGGCCGAAGTTTTGTATACCCTTGCAGCTTCCATTGATAACAAAAAAGTTTTTCTAAGACTATTTTTGGGACATTACTTTTCTATGGGATCTATACTATAAAGATGTCTGATTTCTATTAAACTTGGTGAAATCATAGAAAGGCATAATACACTGTTAATTGCGAAATTTGGAGGCGATGTCATTTAAGACAAAAATTTTTTCTAACTTGAACTTCTTTTTCGACCGATCATTCATACTGCAGCTATATGCTATAGTCATCCGATTTTGACCAATCTTTGTAGAAATGTGTCCAAAGTAAATAAAATAAGTGTATGCCAATGATAAGGACGTTTTCATTAAAAAAAAAAGTTTTTCTCACTAGAACTAGTTTTTCGACCGATCGTTCCTATGGGAGCTATATGCTATAGTCATCCGATTTTGACCAATCTTTGTAGAATTGTGTAAAAGTTTGTATAAGTGTATGCCATAGGACGTTTCCACTAAAAACAAAAAATTTCTCACTAGAACTAGTTTCCCGGCTATGTTCCTTTCATTTGTGTAAGTAAGCCAAGTAAGGACGTTTCCACTAAAAGTTTTCTCACTAGAACTAGTTTTTCGACCGATCGTTCCTATGGGAGCTATATGCTATAGTCATCCGATTTCGACCAATCTTTATAGAATTGTGTAAAAGTATATAAAATAAGTGTATGCCAATGATAAGGACGTTTTCATTAAAAACAAAAAAGTTTTTCTCACTAGAACTAGTTTTTCGACCGATCGTTCCTATGGGAGCTATATGCTATAGTCATCCGATTTCGACTAAACTTAGTGAAATCATGGGAAAGGATAGTAAACTAAGAAATACGTACTTTTGAGGCGTTTCCATTAAAAACAAAAAAGTTTTTCTCTTTAAGACTTGTTTTTCAACCGATCGTTCCTATGGCAGCTATATGCTATAGTCATCCGATCCGGCCGGTTCCGACAAATGTGCAGCGTATTTGTACCAAAAGACTTTGTGCAAAGTTTGGTGAGGATAGCTTTAAAACTGACGGAGGAGATAGCATAGAAACAGACGGACAGACGGACAAGGCTAAATCAACTCAGCTCGTCGTGCTGATCAAGAATATATACTTTATGTGGTCGGAGATGCTTCCTTCTATGCGTTACAAACATCCGGACAATTTTATAGTACCCTCTGCAAGGGTATAAAAGAATGACTTGATCCAGGCAACGGGATTAAAATTTTAAGTACGACCAGGCTTGATATCGATCCGAATCGGGATAGTCTCCCGTCAATTAATAATGGCAGTTGGCGATGCTGAAAGCATCGCTGGTGTGGTAGAGTTGGCTGATCGGAGCTGTCAGTAAGAGCGTCATTCGAGGTCCCAAGTTCGAGTCCCAGTCAGGGTAATTAAAAAATACATTAAAAAAATTTTTAATTTATGACAACAAAAGGAGAAGGCTGGGGTGGGTGGTGTTGTGGTAAACCCCCCCCCCCGCTTTTTTTTTTATGTATATCGAAATCTCGGAAAGGATCAGTTTAAACCAGGCAAGGCAAAAACCAAAATCAAAGTGTTGATCCCGGACGGGTTCAAGTAACGCCATTTCGAGAACAACCCATTATCAATCGCGTTTTGGATAAAGTTGATCCCGAATGTATCATTTTTTTGGTTCAGTGTATGGCATATAGCCATCAAGAAGTTAGGTTTGACCCATTCTGGAGGTACCTTTACTATTTTTACATACGATAAACGTCATTTCTTGATATTTCGTTCCCAAAAGACCCTGTCCGTCTCTGCTGAATCTTGTGAATTTTATCTTGAATCATTAATAATTGAGTTAAAATTGTTGTCGCTTTGTGTTGCTATTACAAAAGTACCCATAAAACGCGAACCTAGGGTACAGTTGAAAAACTGGGTATGAGGTGGTGCTTACAAATGTCCCTTCTATCAGTATTTTAGGGTCTCATCCCGTGTTTTTTCCAAAACTCGCATTTTGTCTTACTGTGTTATAATTCAATAAGAGATATACAGGGAAAACCATGATTAACAGGTCCGATGATCATAAAATTTGAATATGTTGTAAGGAAGTACATAAAATCAATTAATTTGAATTTTCATTCAGGTACACTTAAAGGCAAAGAATTTTTCTCACTAGATTATATTTCAAGAGCAACACTCTCTATGGCAGCTACTTGATAAAATGTTTTGTTGTACTGAAATAAAAATGCATTGCGGAGGAATATTCAGAACTGATAAATATGAAATTTGGTGGTGGTAGCTTGAAAAGGAAAAAAGAAATATTCATAGAAGAAATTTTTCTTCTAACAGGTTGCTGATGTCAAATAGACATGTGTTTCTTCTAAAACTTACCTATATTATGAAAGAAAATCAAACACAAATACATATAAAATTTCGTTGATCTATCGTTACAAACAAAGAATATATCCCACAATACTCATTATACCCTTGCAGAGGGTATTATAAAATTGTGCGGATGTTTGTAACGCATTGAAGGAAGCATCTCCGACCACATAATGTATATATATTCTTGATCAGCATTACGAGCTGAGTTTATTTAGCCTTGTCCGTCCGTTTGTTTCTGTGCTATCTCCTCCGTCAGTCTTAAAGCTATCCTCACCAAACTTTGCACGAAGTATTTTGGTACAAATAGGCTGCACATTTGTCGGAACCGGCCGGATCGGATGACTATATCATATAGCTGCCATAGGAACGATCGGACGAAAAACTAGTCTTAGTGAGAAAAACCTTTTTGTTTTTAATGGAAACGTCTCCAAAGTACGTATTTCTTAGTATACTATCCTTTCCCATGATTTCACTAAGTATGGTCGAAATCGGATGACTATAGCATATAGCTGCCATAGGAACGAGCGGTCGCAAAACCAGTTCTAGTGAAAAAATTTTTTTGCTTTTAAGGCCCTATTCTCATTCACCTTTTTTTTTTTGGGCCTTTTTTGTTTTTTTTTTTTTTTTTTTTTTTTTTTTTATTTTTTTTTTTTTTTTTTTTTTTTTTTTTTTTTTTTTTTTTTTTTTTTTTTTTTTTTTTTTTTTTTTTGTGTTTTTGGTTCTCATTTGGGTTGGGTTTTTTTTTTTTTTTTTTTTTTTTTTTTTGTGTTTTTTTTTTTTTTTTTTTTTTTTTTTTTTTTTTTTTTTTTTTTTTTTTTTTGTGTTTTTTATTTTTTTTTTTTTTTTTTTTTTTTTTTTTTTTTTTTTTTTTTTTTTTTTTTTTTTATTTTTTTTTTTTTTTTTTTTTTTTTTTTTTTTTTTTTTTTTTGTTTTTTTTTTTTTTTTATTTTTTTTTTTTTTTTTTTTTTTTTTTTTTTTTTTTTTTTTTTTTTTTTTTTTTTTTGTTTTTTTTTTTTTTTTTTTTTTTTTTTTTTTTATTTTTTTTTTTTTTTTTTTTTTTTTTTTTTTTTTTTTTTTTTTTTTTTTTTTTTTTTTTTTTTTTTTTTTTTTTTTTTTTGAAAACGTCCTTATCGTTGGCATACACTTCCTTTGTATACTTTTACACAATTCTACAAAGTTTGGTCGAAGTCGGATGACTATAGCATATAGCTGCAGTATCGGTCGAAAAAGAAGTTCTAGTGAGAAAAACTTTTTTGTTTTAAATGGGACCGCCTCCAAATTTCGTAATTAACTGTTTATTATGCTTTTTCATGATATCACCAAGTTTGGTCGAAATCAGACATCTATATAGTATAGATCTCATAGACAAGTAAGGTCCAAAAAGAAGGCCTAGTTAGAACCACTTTTTTGTTTTCAATGGAAGCTGCAAAGGTATACAAAACTTCGGCCGAGCCGAAGTTAACTTTACCCAATTTTTTTAAGAGCAATCATCTCTATGGGAGCTACTTGATACATGCATGACATGTGTAAAATAAAAATGTATGTTGTAGCGGATCATTAAATCATTAAAAAAAACCTGTGCAAAGTTTTAGTTTCCTACCGTTGAAGCTTTGGACACATGAAGAGGGCTCTTGCCAAGGGTTTTTCCACAACGAAAATTCCAAAAACAATATTTGGAAATTATTTTCCAATGTCAATCTTTCAGAATGCGTCGGGATGTATTTCAATATCCAGAATTTTTTAAATTTTGACCAGGCTACTATACATCCATTAATCTGGAACGATGACTCTTTTTATAAAAAAAAATATTGTTATATTCTTTTAGTCACATAACTGTTTAAATACCCGGTAGTTTTTCCTGACGGCCGCCGCCCCGTCATACCAGCTCCCATACCAGATTTTATATGGGATGTCATCAAATTCGGAAGCTGGTGCCGGGCGGTCGCTAAAAGTGACTAGCCGTACTGCAGTCTGTTTGGGCACGCCATACGGCAGGCTGTATAGACCATGCATCGGCCAGACGGTATTATCAACCAAAAGAAGAAAATAAGAAAGATTGGTTGATTTCGCAATTTCATTAATGTTTGTAGTCTTCCATTGAATAACGCGCAACATAGTTACTACTTCTTTTAAATGTTTTTTGTTTGTGCTGTATGTAATTTGAATTTTTTGTTAATATTTCGATTATCATACCTCTAATGGGACTTGAACTCGGGACTGTTTGTTTATTAGTCAAATGCTTTAGCTCTACGCCACGTCTGCTAAGTTCATAAACCGAACAAAATGTGCTGTATATTAATAGTAAATGTGCTGGCCGACGGCTGTTCTAAAATCGCCTGGCGGACGGCTGACATTTCATGTACAGTCTCTGTTAGTCGTGGCCGGTTGTGATGCAGTGGGTAAGGTGAATGGCTGCTGTGCTGAATTTTATTTTAATTTATTTTAATTCGAAGATTTGATGCCGCCTCGGGATCGATAAAGAAACGGAGAAAATGAAAAACACACAAGCCGAAAGATTGAGAAGGAGATAGCTCGGCTTGGCTCTTTAAGGCTATGTGCGGATCCGCCTGGCGTACGGTTATACCAAACAGACTGCCGGACGGTTAACGAAATTACCCAAGCCGATGGCTGCCTAAAATCGCCTGGCGGATGGCTGACATTTAATGTACAAAATCTGGAACTGCTTTGCAGATCGGGCAGGCCATTGGTTACCCTTAGCTGACTGCCGGATGGTTAACAGAAATGTGCTGGCCGTCGGCTGTCTCCAATGATCTGTTTGATAGCCCTGTTCAACAATCCGCAAAACAACTTAAAAAGGAAATGTAAACACAAGTTAAACTCAGTCAATTGGATCAAATTTGAATCAAAAATCACTGAAAAATATACCTAACGTTACTACCTAACGTTACTATCACAGACGATACAAACCATGCATCTGCCAAATTCCAAAAAAATAGTTAGAGAATACGCAAACCTTTCAAACCCAACTACTAATCCACGTAATCCTACGAAGCCAGTTTACTTTTGGAACAAGGAGTTAAAAATTTTAAAAAAAGACAAGATATTACGACTTAATGAACTAAGAAGAAACCCTATCACATCCAATATGTTAAATTAAGGCAAACGCCAAATTCAAGCCTGAAGCAAAAAGTGCCCAAAAAACAGCCTTCGTAGAATATACCAAAGATATTAATCCTAACTCTAGTTCAGAGCTATTGAGGAAAAAAGTTCACACTCAATAACAACAGTATCATTCAGCTCGAGTAACTCAGAAACCATAGCTAACCTCTTTGCTCAAGCAAGGTCCGAATACTTAAAGGACACTAATTTCTCAGATACCTTTACTAATATTAATTCTTCATTCATACTGCAAACTCCCTTAAAAGTCAAACCAAAAGCCCAATTAATAGAGTCTCCTTTAACAACAATAGAACTAATTTTCTGTCATCACACACTTCATGGTAACACTCCAGGTTTTGACAACATTCCATATGCACTGACAAAAAAAACTTGCCCTCGACAGGCGTAAAAAAACTGACAGAGCTTTATAATAAGATCTTTGACACCAGTGTTATCACCCAGGAATGGAAAATGGCAGCATTCATCCCCATACTCAAACCACACAAGACAAAAAATAGCATAACTGGATACTGTCTTATATTGTTACCACCGTGTACATCCAAAGTTCTCGAAAAAATTGTATCCCTAAGATTAATGTGGTATATAACCCAACAAAATCTACTATACATACAAAGAAAAAAGAAGCACCGTTGACTCTCTACTAGTATTGGATGATTATATCTGTAATAGTTTATCTACTCGAAGTCATGTCTCCATCTTACAGGATAGGCATACACTGCATACTACAACAACTCATTGACTGGAATGTTGGTCAGAAAATAATAAATTACGTGCGCAGTTATCTGACAAACAGGCGAATTAAAGTAATTTTTTTTTTTATTTTTTATTGTTATTATCTAATTTTTCTGTCACCTTCATTGGCAACTTTCTTCAGATTGAAGTGTACATATTCATTTGAACTTACTTTGTGTAAGTGTGACAAGTGTTTTGTGTCTGATTATGGAAGAGTTGATTGTGATGATATAAAATATGTGTAAAATTAGTGTATTGGTTCTGTCTAGTGTGTGGTGGGTTGCTAGGGTATTTGTCTATTTGGAAGTTCTCTAGGGAAAATCTTCTTGAGGCATAGTCTCACTCTGCTTCCGTCTTTTCTATTTCTACGCAACAGTCTTCTGGCAAGATTGTTGGGGTGACTTCTCAACCTCTCCACGTATTTGCCTGCCTGTGAATTTATGACGTCTCCAATCTTCGGCTCATTGAGATCGCTCTCCATAGTTTGCGCAGACACCTGGACTGGAGGACACGAATCTTTGTCAAATGAGATTTTGCAGCTATTCCATACACTTGGATCCCATATCTCCAAGCTGGTGCTATAATTGCCTTGTAAATATGCACTTTGTTACGGAGTGAAAGTTTATTCCTACTGGAGAGCAGCTATCCCAGTTTCTTCACGAAGTGATCTTACAAGCGCGTTGATATGGGTTCCGAATGTAAGGCGCTTGTCCAGATATACTTCCAAGTATTTGTGTCCAGGCAAGTGCCGTAATAGCTGCTCATTGAGAAAGACGCCAGGGCACTCATCGCGACGAAGTGTATATGTTACACTGTCACATTTATCCAGGTTTAGCCCAATTTTCCATCGCTTAGCCCATCTGCCGAAGTGATACAAATATTACTGAACGACATCGGTGGCATTATAGATGCATGGGTCTCTCGCCATAAAAGCAGTATCGTCAGAAAATGTTGCAATGAGTAAGTCTTGGGGGGACACTTTCTGGAAGCAGCTCCTTCCAAAATTACTGAGAAGGTCCGGTCCGTGAGGAAGCTTTTCACAAGAGACTAAAGCTGAGGCGGAAGGATGTCTTTTATCTTGTAGAGCAATCCGTCATGCCACACTCTATCAAAAGCCTGTTTAATGTCAAGGTAAACCGCAACCACGTACTCCTTCGCCTGAAATCCGTCGAGAATAAAGTTAGTCACCCTATTCAGCTGCTCAGGGGTCCCATGTGACTTTCTAAACCCGAACTGAATAGACATACACTCCATACTACAACTCATTGACAAACAGGCGAATTAAAGTAAATGTCAACCACGCCAACCACTGCCAAAAGAAGAAAAGAAGAAAAGCTGTATAATGGAATCCTCTAGGGTTCGCCATTATCGGTAACTCTCTTCCTAATCGCATTTAACCAACTAAACACCATTATTAGTAACAACAGATTCTTTAAGCATTCGATGTATGCAGACGGCCAATGCCAAATTTTTAATCCCAATAATGATTACAATAGCAAAGTGAATACCATCTTTTCTGAAATCGAAACTTGGTGAGCCTTCAGCGAAAAATCGTCTCACATCCATATATGCAAAAAATTAAATTGTACAAACATTCAAATATATGTAAATAATAAAATTATTCCTAAAGTGAATAAACTTAAAATACTAGGCCTAACTCTCGATAAAAAATACTCTTGGAACGAACACATTCTTACACTCTTAAGTTCACTTAATAATAGGCTTAACGTTATCAAATGTCTTAGTAGTAAGAAATTAAAATGTAACCCTAACTTTCTTATTAACATCACAAAATCAATAATCCTCTCTAAAATCGACTATGGTTTATGTATATACGGAAAAACTAACAATATGAACTTCAATAATCTTTCTACCCACTATCACGCTGCCATAAGAATCTCACTAGGTGCCTTTCATACCACACCAACAGCCAATCTGTATGCTGAAGCTGTACAGCCGGATCTTAAAAGTAGATTCAACTGGTCCATCGGCACTCAAATCAACAGGTTAAATAATACCTACGGCTCTTCACTGCAACCAACGCTTACAAACCTACAAAAAAGAATACGGCAGAATAAGATCCCGTCAAGCGTAAAGCTAATCATGAATAGGGCAACCGAACTAAACATCATCCTTGCCCCACAGAGCAGCTATAAATTCAAATTACCACCATAGTATCTAAGAGCCGACTCTATTAAGCTCCAACTAGCCCAGTACAACAAAAACGAAACCTCAAATGAGCAATTTGCGGCAACTTTCTACAGCATCAAAGAAGACCACTCGAGCTGGAGATCCATCTTCACTGACGGTTCGAAAACCAACAACACCACTGGTTTTAGCGTTGTTTCAGAAGACATTTTTATATTAAAATCTGCAATCACACCCTCCTATACATCAATAGTTACATCTGAAGCAGCAGCCATCCTCTGCGCCGCTGAATAAGCAAAAGGAAATAAGATCTCGAAGTATGTTATATGTACAGATTTCCTATCATCTTTACTAGCGGTAAAGAACATAAACCATTCCGAAAATCTCTTATTGCAATAAACTTAAGCTGATGGGGGTACCAGGTCACTCCGGAATAAAAGGGAATGAACTTGCCGACACAGCAGCAAAAGCAGCGACCATATCACCGCTAATTCTGTACAACACTGCCAACAATAAGCACATTAAAAACCTAATCAATGCAACCGCTAGTGATAGCGTCCGATATTCATGGAACTGCTACTCACATATCTACAAAACAATAAACCCAACTAAAAAGCCTCTTGCTATACCAGAAACAATAAACCGGAACGATGCCATACTTTACACAAGATTCCGACTTGGACACACCAAGTTTACACACGAACATCTATTTAACAAAAATCCGCCACCACTATGTACGTTTTGTAACACGTCCACCTTAACAATAGACCATCTAACAAATCACTGTCAACATATCTTAAAGCTCTGCAAAACCAGCAACATTCCATCCCTACAACAAATACTCTCAGAAACCAATAAAACAAACATTAAAAACTTCTTAACCGTTATTAAAAAACAAGAATTAACACAAAACACTTAAATCAAAACGTAAAATAATCACACGTACTTAACACACTTGCGAATACCATTATAATACCTACCCAGCTATAAGGCCATTGTTGCTCTAGCTGAAGATTTATTGTACTTTTAGAATTTAGCTTTTGTCTTTTTCTAATATTACAAAAATAATAATAATACGAGGTGTGTTCAAAAAGTATCGCGAATTTTGTGTTATTTCAAAAATTATTTATTTATTCATGAATATCTATTTTGTCCCCTTCAAAGTAATCCCCATGAGATATTATACACTTGTGCCAACGGTTTTTCCAATCTTCGAAGCACTTCAAAAAATCATTTTTTTTATCTTGTTCAGCTCCTCCTTCGATGCCGTCTTTATCTCGTCAAGCGTAGTGTAACGTCGTCCTTTCATGGGCCTCTTCAGTGTAGGGAACAAGAAAAAGTCACAGGGGGCCAGATCTGGGGAATACGGTGGCTGCGGCATCATAAGTGTGTTGTTTTTGGCCAAAAAGTCGCGCACAAGCAACGATGTGTGAGCAGGGGCGTTATCGTGGTGCAAAAGCCAATTTTTGTTCTTTCACAAATCCGGGCGTTTCTGGCGGATTGCTTCGCGCAAATTGCGCAGAACTTGCAGGTAATATTCCTTATTGACCGTTCTTCCCTGTGCACTGTGGTTGGACTTGTAAGGAACCGCGGCCATAAATATTTCCCTTTGAGATATCGTTATGAAATTTTCCCCAAAAATCTAGAAAAATATTTTGAATATATTGTAAAAAAATTGGCTACATTAGACGACTATATCCTATAGCTCACATAGCACCGTAGTAAGGCTTATATGGCGATGTTGCGTAAAAATACTTCCAGTAGAGATAACAAGTTAGATATAAATTTACGAAAGTGTAACTCCTCTCCCCCTCCCCACAATCTTTTTAATTATTAAAAGTAAAATTAAAATGAATTTTAAATTGTATGCAAAAAAGTTTAACAAATATTTTCTAATAAATCAAATGAAGACGATAAAAATTTTCAATTCGACTCCCTTTGGTTGTTTTCTTTGAACTGTTATAAAAGGGTCTGAACGCAAAAGAAATGTATTGATAAAATCTGTATTTGTCAATATGTGAGACATCTTCCGAATATGTTGCAGCCGGCACTTCTTTATTTCTTTGTTGTTGGACTCCACAGCTTCCTCTGAGAGCTCTCCAATCGATAGCAAAAATTGTATGCACTGTTGCTGGAAGATAGTACCATGGATTAATTTTTATCAACTGCTTAGCAGTATCCAACGCATACAGGCCTGTTCCGGTTTTTACTTTCACTAAATTTGCTCGAATTCGATTTGGCTACCTGTTCCGGTCTTCACAATTCGATAGATTTACTCGATTTGAATTCACATTGCTTGGAGCCGATGAATTCAAAACTAAATGCGATTTTGTAAATAAAGGCGTTAAATGAATGGCTTAAAGTTAATTTTGTACCATTGTTTTTGTATTTAGATACTTTTTGCACATTCCCTTAAAAATTATTTTTAATAAAAAAATTAATAATTTTTATGAATAGCTTCAATTTTGCCACGTGCCATCCAAATCGAATTCACATATTTTGTTCAAGCTGTTCTGGTTTTCACTTCTTTATGAAACGCTGGGAAAATGTTCATAAAACGCCCTTAAAAATAGAAACGACATTTTGAACACCTATATTCAACTACTATCAACTATTTTGAGTGATAATTTATTGAATTGTTTTGATTCACCAGTTGATTAAGGTGAAAGTGTAGTTAACGGAAACAATTTGGAAATGAAACACTCGAATTGCAAATCGTTCGAATACCAGAACAGCTAAAACCAAATCGTTCGATTTTGTTTTCATTTGAAATCGAAGAAATATGTGAAAACCGGAACAGGCCTGATAGCTATCGAATTTTTTAGCATTAATGGAATATCCAGATGCTAAGGCTTGCAATATCGTTGCGCATCGGGTTATAACTGCTTCATCAATGCCTGGAATATCAGAAGAAAAACTCGGGTTACCAAACAATTTCCTGGCTGTTTCCATAGTTGGAAGTTCCTCTGCCTCCGTCTCTTGGCTTAACAACTATTCCCATTTTATCGCGAAATTCCCCTTGGACTCGTTCTTTTCTTTGCAAAAAGTACTCAAAAAAGCGTAAGAAGGAATGAAGTGGTGATAAGTCGAATTCAAAATACTTTTTCTCAACTTTTTTCATGACATTTTTCTAAATCATTCATTTCGGTGGGTTTTGCACCGCATAAAAAGCATTTCATAGACGACGTATTGCTTAACGCGTTACACACTTTACCATCTACCATAGTAAGTTGCTGGCTATGATTTATGAATACCTTTTTATTGGGAATTCAAAATTTATTCTATTTTATTTTTAAAGTAAAGTTCTTCTTCAACGGATAGTGTGTCGGTCTCCTTTTTAAATTGAAGTCTGCCAGTTAGATGATGGTCTAGGACTTTTCCATATTATTTTGGAGTCACTTTCAGTTATAAGCTGAAGTGGGACGTACGATGGTACAAATAGACATCTATCATCGTCATTCGGCTTGAAAACTTTTTTGTATACACTGTGCCCAGTACTGCCATCAAAACCCCATTTTCTAATTAATGTTAATGCGTTCTCCGTCGCAAATTTGATTCTGAAAACAGTTAGACAGCTTCAGTTTATTCATAAATATTCACAAATCAGCAAATATCAGCAGCTACACTTAACATTTTTATAACCTTAAAACATTGACAAATACACTAATAACACTCATAAAGGGGGGATCGGGGGGTAACATAACTAAAAGTCTATTTAAACATGAAAATGACGTTCACAAAATACACAAAAAAAAGTATAATCAAACAAAAATACACAACAAATAATAAATCAATCAAATTAATTTCACAAGAAGAATTAATTAAAGTAAATACCTGCAACTTTAAAATTAATTTTAAATAATTGAGTTCGGACCTCTCTAGCGCACGTTTGACCACTTTGAAATGCAATTTTGTTTTGACGAAAAGCTAACTTAACGCCGCTGCGCTGCAAAATTGAACACGTGTTCACGCTTTGCGTTATTTTTTAGAATGTCCCGTTAGATTTCCGGAAAAAAATGGTTTGCCGTTGAGAAATTTGGACAATTTTGAGACAATTTGTTTACATTTTGACTACATATTTTTAGATGGATTTTTTTAATTTTGGCCTATGGGCGCAACCACTGTCAGCAAAACTTTCACATTCGACCGAACTTGGCGCGCTTTTTTCGGTCTTGGTTCGTGCGGCAGCTTCCATTGAGATGATTCAGCTTTGGTTTCCACGTCATAACCATAAACCCACGATTCGTCACCAGTTATGACCCTCTGGAGCAAATTTGGGTCGTCGCGGACAGAGTTTAACATCTCATTAGCAATGTTCATGCGATGCTGTTTTTGGTCTCAATTGAGCAATTTTGGTACGAATTGACTCTGGCTTTATGTCGAATGCCTGGTATAAATTTATTGCCGGTCACTAAAGTTTTGCAGCAAATCGAAAGTGGCCGTCGCAATGTGAATGAAATATAATTTAAAGACTCCATCAATCAATCAAGCGCCCATCAATTCAGATGACATTCCGATATACTTTTTTAGCGAAAGCATTATACAAATTTTAAAAATGGAAAAGTAACACAATCACAGATCTTGTCGATTTCTTTCAAACGTAACAATATCTAGACAAAGCTAGGATAACTATCAGAGTAAAGAAAAATGGAAAATATTGTTGACAATTTACCTGCAAATGGGCAAGAGATGGATCCTAAAGCGGAGGCAGCAGGTAAGATATTAACAAATGTTGTGGTAACAATTACTCAAATGCATCGCCTTATGGCACTAAAACAGCAGAGGAAATGGAAGGAGAAGAAGTAAAAGCTGTTGAAACTGCTAATAGTGTTAGCCGAGCTGAAAGCAATTCGGAAGGTCGTGCAGATGAGCCAGCACCCACTAGGACGCCTCGGTCACACCTTGCATTTTTCTGTAGAATTTGCACAAATTATACTCGCTGCGGCGTCATTACGATCTGCGGACATATATATTGCTGGCCCTGCTTGTGGCCGAGTCTTCATGGACGGTCTTATCCACATTGCCCGAGTTGCAAAGTCTCACTGATTCTTAAGTACGATATTATGCCACTCGTGAGCGATGGACCTAGAGATGGTCCCAACGATCATTACCTTCTAGCGCAGCCCGGAAACGTGCCCCGCCCTAAGGGCATATATTTAAATGGGAGAACAAAACCCAAGTGGTTGCAGGTCCGCGGCCGCAATGAGATCTTCGAAAGAATGCATATTCAGGGAGAGCGCGATTTGACCAACTTGATGGAGCAATTGCCACTGGTCCATCCGAAAGTGCACCAATGCATGCAATATCTGAATTGGTTCCAAGTGGGATGCTTCGCTGTCATTTTGATCATGTGGACAGCAACATGATCAACCATTGAGTGAAACGCATTTTCATTAACGCCTTTGGACACATTTCCACCGTTGTTAAACCCACTTAAGAAATATTTTTTTTTTGTTTCTTTTTTAGTATATCAAAATTTCTGTACCATTTGGAAAATCGTAATATGCCACACAAAGTTCCTGCATGTTAACCCCACTTAAGAAACATTTCTTTTAGTTTCTGTTTAAGTATATCAAAATTTATGTACCATTTGGAAAATCGTAATATGCCACACAAAGTTCTTACATTCCATTTACAGACGATAAATTACATTTAATAATTACAAAATTTTCCACTTTTCTGAATTAAAAATCATGTTCCTCACTCAAACTAATTAAAAATATAAAAATTATAAAAACAATGTAGACACGGTCTTCAATGCTAACATCACAACTTGGTAATTGCCTTATACACGCCCTTTTATACCCCAAAAATACGTAAAAGGGTTTCGTCGAATATGAAGAACAGTCTTCCACAACGGCCTGTGAAAGACTCTTTTTAGATTGAGCCTTAGAGTCTGAAGTAATTTATGTACAAAGTGAAGGGAACTTGGCATCCTGGGGAAATACCATGAAGCAGAGCCAAATAATAGTTCCACTTCCACAAAAATATTGTGACTTAAAACCGATTTTTGGCCTAGATTTGGTCTTTTTCGCAAACTTTTCTTCTTTGGCCTTAATGATAGCATCACAACCGTTTTACGGTCTAATTCCCGCCACTCCCCTTTCAATCTCCGAGGCCACTGTACACCCTATCCAGCGCAGCCGCTGTTGTTTTATGCGCTGCACATTGGGCAAGAATCCCTTTTTTTTGGCATAAAGTCGAAATTTTTTTTCAAATATATCTTGAATTTGACTTAATATATGGAAAGGGCATACATTAGGTATATGGAATCAATTAAAAAAAATTTTAGGTGGCAACGTTGTAAATTTGCCGCGCTAGCAAAGTCAGATGTTTTGTCAGCTGACTTTCAGCTGAAATTGGCAGGAAGCTTTTACTCAACTTTGCGCTTCTGCTGTGACAACCCAACTGTCCACATCTTTGTTGAAAACATGGATAATAAAGGTCAAGGTATGCCAAATACAATTATTGTTAAGTTATTCGAAATATATGTTCAATGTTGTAGTTGTGAACTGTCTATGTTATGTCTTATTTTAGAAAGAAAACTAACCGAAGTGCTCGTGTACCGTGGAGTAAAAACCTAATTTCTGCCACTTTCTGCCACAAAGTAATTGTGCAAATGTTTACTCTTAACTGTGATCTTAAACTTGTCATTAATACTTTTTGCACAATTTTGCTTTTTCTCTTTATATTTTGCATTTTAAGCCAAGTTTGAGGTTAGCCATTCTGTCCTACTGGATGTGTGGATCAATGGAAATCGACATGAAAAATCGTTATTTGACTGGATTGTTGGCGAATTACATCTAAATAAAATGTCAATTGCCTTAGAAGCTCAAATCACTAAGAAAGTAAAGAGTTTTAACCTTTACATTATAAAAAACCTACCTAAATGTTATCGTTCAATTGAGAAATTTAAAAGGAGGCATTCCAGGTGGCTTTCGCAAAGCATGATTATTTTCTATGGCAGAATTGTTGTAGACAATCAAATGGGACGACCACGACTGTCTTACAATGATGCAGGATCCCGGTTGAAAAGAAAAATGGCAACGGAACTGGCCGATAATGAAGAAAATAATACCAGTCTTCTTGTGCATGCAGCATCAGTTTCAGCGAAAAAATCCAAAATGGCCGATACTGCTTATGTATTAAAAAATACTCTTTCTGCTTCAAGTTCACCAAGTGAAATTAGAAAGAAGCTGTCATTCTCGGAGCCAGTACCACTCACTCCAAGTCAAGCTCTTGCCTTTTTGATTGACAACTCCGTAACCAAGGCCCAATACAACAACATGAGAGCGTTAAATATAGCACAATTTTCAAATATATATCCATGCTATAATAAAGTAAGAGAAGCGAAACTAGAGTGCAGACCTACGGGAGTTAATGTGACAGAAACAAGAGCCCAAGTATCTCTCCAAAATTTGCTTAATCATACGGCCAGTCGAATTGTCCTTTTGCAGGAGGAGGTATTTAAGAGACATACAAACATAACAAATGTCAAACTAATCGTGAGCTATGGATTTGACGGCTCAACAGGGCAGAGTATGTACAAGCAGAGATTCCTAGGTGAAAAATCCGATGTCAAAGACGACTCATTGTTTGTTACAAGCGTTATTCCACTGAAGTTAACGGATGATTTTGGGACCCCTTTATGGATTAATCAAACCCCCCAATCAGTCAGATTTTGCAGACCCCTTAAGCTCGAATTTGCTAAAGAGAGCAAAGATCTTATTCTTGCAGAAAAGGCGGATTTGGAATCGCAAATACAAAGCTTAACAGCTTATAATCATAATTTTTCAATGAACAGAGAAATCACTGTTACTTTTGATCCCTATTTGACATTGATTGACGGCAAGGTGTTAAATATATTAACAGGAACTAAATCTTGTCAAGTATGCCCTATCTGTGGAGCCAGTCCAAAGGATTTTATGAAAACCACCGAAATATCAAACTTTAAGGCTAAACCAGGAAATCTCCAACATGGCATCAGTCCCCTCCATGCGTGGATTAGATTTTTTGAGTTTGTACTTAAAATTTCATATAAACTAGATTTAAAAAAGTGGCAAGTACGGGATAAAGAAGAAAAAGAAATAATTACATCCCGTAAACATGAAATACAAAAATTATTTTGGAGTGAAATGGGATTAAATGTGGATAAGCCAAAACAAAACGGAAGTGGAAATACGAATGACGGAAATACCGCAAGAAGGGCATTTAAAAACACATGGCAGCTTTCCTTAATATTAGGATTAGATTATGATATTCTGCACCGCTTTTATATAATTTTAATAACTATATCCTGTGAATTCCCCCGTAAATATAACTGAATTCGGTCAATTCTGCCAAGCAACTGCGACAAATTATAGAGAAAAGTATTCTTGGTATCCGATGTCAGCAACTGTCCACAAAGTCATAGTTCACGGCTCGCAGATAATAGCATCATCGGTATTACCAATCGGTTGCTTTAGGGAAAACGCATCTGAAGCGCGAAATAAACTTTATAAGCGCGATAGACAATCATATGCGAGACGAAATTCTCGTATCAACAATTTAACGGATGTGTTCCACCGATCAATGGATTCATCGGACCCCTTACTTTCAAGCCTTAATATTAAGAAAAGATTGGCTCTAAATAAAAAATCGTCGTTACCAAAAGAAGTTATTAAGCTTTTAGAAGCACCAAACGTAGAATATAATAATAGGGAATATTTCTTAGGCAGCGATTATAGCGACTCGGATAGTGATCATGAGGACAGTAACCCATTTTCTCTGGATTTGGAAGTAGAAAAAGAAGATTAATGTATAAGTATTAATTTAATACCTGAAATAAATCGTATTTAAGTTCTTTTATATTCAAATATTAATTAAAAATAATTAATAACAAATGTACTCTTTAACAATGTGTTCTAATAAGGGCGTACAGTGGCGTGGTCAATCCTTGTATTTTTCTTCTTTGTTAATGCTGAAATGATCAAAATTCAGCTCTCTATATTTAGCTTTATAAAAAAATGTTTTGGACTTAGTCGGGGAAAGTGGATGGTGATGACAAGGTCAAACTAAAAAATAAAAAAATTATAAATTCTATTTTAGCCTTACTTAAATGCATTCCAAAATTCAAGTCTCTAGCTTAACATTTAGATTTTATAGAAATATATAAATAAATTACACTTTTTTCGCACAGTCGGATGGGGAGGGGGAGGTGAAGGCGTGGTCCAAATCAAAAAAAAAATCCAAAATTCTAAATTAGTCTAACTAAGGTTCATGCCAAATTTCAAGTCCCTTGCTTTATTAGTAGACTTTATGCCAAAAAAAAGGGATTCTGGCCCAATGTGCGCTGGACAAACTTTGTGCACCCATACAGCTTGTACAGTTCGTGATTCATTCGGATGCGAAATTCGTCGCCAACTTTTAAAGGTAAATGATTATTTTATATTTTTTTATATAAACAAGTAAGGGAGCTGTAGTCGAGTGCCCCGACTATAAAATACCCTGTTCCCTTGATTTCTTGTGTTTTCATACACATATACTTACACTCACACATACACACTCTAATCCCAATATGGAATCCCAATATGGATTCCGTAAGGCACGGTCTACGGTGGAACGCAGTCAAGGCGGTTGTCGATATTGCAACCAAGGCTATTGAGGGAACTCGGTGGAGATGGGGCACCAAGGAATACTGTGCTGTGGTAACACTGGACATCCGAAATGCCTTTAATTGGGCTAGCTGGTCGCGCATACTACGGGCGTTACACCAATTTGGAGCACCTACCTACCTACAGCGGATCATATCTAACTACCTGTCAGACAGAGTGCTAGTGTATGATACCGATGAAGGCCCAAAGCGTTACAGCGTGACGGCAGGCGTCCCACAGGGGTCGGTTCTTGGACCACTTCTGTGGAACATAATGTATGACGAGGTGCTAAGAGTACAACAACCCCAAGGCTGCAAACTGATAGGGTTTGCGGATGACCTAGCGCTCGTAGTTGTAGCAAAGGAAATTGGACAGCTGGAGTCAGTTGCAAATGCGGCGATAAGACGAGTGGGCAGTTGGATGAAGGAAGCGCATCTAGAACTAGCTGGTCAAAAAACGGAGGCGGTGCTTATCACAAGCAGAAAGAAGATAGAGTTTACGAACATACTGGTGGACAATGTACTTGTGAAATCGAAGGAGTACATAAAATACTTGGGCGTGATGCTGGACAACAGGATGAGCTTTCGACCCCATGTCGAGTATGCTAGCCAAAAAGCTTCCAAAATAAAGAGAGCCCTTTCGTGGATGCTACCCAACGTAGGAGGGCCCAGAGCTGGAAGGCGACAACTACTGGCTAGAGTAGATACCTCGGTGCTGCTCTATGCAGCACCAATATGGGCGTCTGCGGTGGCGAGTAACAAGAGACTTCAAAAGAAGCTTGTGTGATATCCGGATTCCGGACGGTCTCGGATGAGGCAGCCTTAGTTCTGGCTAGCATGGTGTCGGTGGATATACTGGCACTCGAAATGAAGGAGATCTACGAAGGGCGAGCAGTGATGGAAAGTCCGGTGACGACCGACGCCATTCGAAAGTCGGAAAGAGTTGCGTCTATGGCTACATGGCAGGCGCGGTGGAACATGGCCACAAACGCAAGATGGACCCACAGACTAATTCCAAACCTGGAGGAATGGATTAGCAGGACGGAGGTGGAATTAAACTTCCACCTAACTCAGTTTTTCACTGGCCATGGAGGATATAGAGAATACCTGCACAGGTTCAAGCACGAAGACACACCGGAAAGTCCGGCCTGCCCAAACGAGAACAAACGAGAAAAGAAAAAAAAACACCAACATAAGCACACACGCACGTGCAAACGCGGTAACTGACAATGCAAGGCCCCCCTTTCTCCCACAAGCAAAATTGATTCATCCCATTCAAAAGTCTCTAAAGCGTTTATATTACACGGTGTGACAAAAAAAAATCAAAACAAAACTTCTGGGATGGGACATAGCGTAGGTTGTAGATATGGTTCAGTAGATTTTTGTGGCATACTAGAATTTTTTGGTGCACATCGAAATTTTGAATAACGGTAAAAAAGCCTTTTTTCGCACAAGCACTCACTTATACGCCCATAACTTTGTCATATATCAAATGATTTTTATTTTCTTACCGGTTTTGGAAAGAAGAAATTTAGGTCTTTAAAGATACCATATATAACTGATCAGGATTCATTTCTTATCTTGGAGTATTTGCTACGTAATCCATTTTTGATTGGTTTTTTTTCCCATTTTTTGTCTTTGGTGACGTTTTTGAACACTGTTTGGTTAGAAACCCCCAATATTTGTTTTATTGTTTAAGAACAACACATCTTCACGGTTAGAACGTATGCCTATTTTCTAAAATCGGTCAATAATTAGCAAAGTTATTAAAGTTTTTCGGATAATGAAATTTTCGCAATATGGTGATGAGTCGCGCCATAATAGCACTGTCGACCGTAAAATTGTTGAGTTTTTAGAGTAAATTATTGAATAATTTTTGTTTAGAGTAAGTATTGTATAGCCATGTCCGTCTGTCCGTCAGTCTGTCCGCCTGTCTGTCTGTCCGTCCGTCTGTCAGTCCGTCTGTCCATATTAATAAATAGATCTCAGAGATGGTAAGAGATAGAGGTTTGACTTGTATGGAACATAAGCTTCATATGCTTACAGGCAGATCAAGCTTACTTTCAATTATTGCCACGCCCCCTCCCGCCCCCAAAATTTAGAAAAAACGTCATATCTTCGGCAGTTTTATAGATAGAAGGTTCGTACTTTTTGGACATATTTAGTAATCGGGATTCTTTATCGGTCCACCAAAGGATTGGTAAAGATCGGATGATCGATAGTCCAGATATAAGCGAAAGAAACTTCTCTGCTGCAGCGCAGTAGCAGCATTGCTTTCAGCAGCCACTGCAGCATCTAAATTTACACTGAGCATACACTTTTGTGGGTAAAGAGTGTATTATAGTCGGCCTTGCCCAACTTTCCTACTTGTTTTAATAAGGCTTTTTAAGGTTTTTTTTCCTAAAAAGTTAAATAACTCAACCAAATATTATTCGATTTTAATAAACTAAGTTGCAGAAAACGCATAATTAAATGTTTTTCGAAACTGCATACCAAAATTAAATAGTTTTATATAAATTTGACCTATTCATTTTCATTTAAAGTTCGGTGAAGTCGCAAAAAACTGAAAAAATCGATTTGTTTTTCATGTAGCCCCCCCAATTTTTATCCGAGATTGCAATGTAATACACCGTTGGAAAGGTGTTACATTTCTCTTTCCAAAGACGCATTGCAAACTATTTTAGGACGCCTAGTTTAAGAAATATGATTTTTTAACTATATCAACCTCGAAAAGACGGACTTTTAACCGTTATTCCAAATTTTGATGTGCACGAAAAATTTGTGGTATGCCACAATGTTACATTTAACAATATCTACAACCTACACTATGTCGCATCCCAGAAGTTTTTTGACTGTCACACCGTGTTATTAGAAGAAAAGTAGTCGCGCAACGAATCTAAGCTTAGTAGGGCCTCTTTAGTTGAAGGATGGTTGAAATTGAAATCAGATTGAGCAAAATGCTCCTCATCTTCAATGCATTCTGGAGTGAATTTGTCCGGAATATGCGGCAAATATTTAGAGATAAAAGCGGCCGCACTTGCTGTATTATTTTCACTGGCTTCTCCGTAATTCTTTGCGAAGTTAATAGAATTTCGCTTACACCAACGCCAAAGCCAGCTCCGATCTGGTGCATAGTTTTTATTTAGCTGTATGCCGAACCCCTGCGCCTTAGCGAGCAAGACTGGTCCACTAACCATTCCATTTTGAGAACAGACTTGTTTGAACCAGGACAACAATGCTGCTTCCAAGTGAACATGTGTACTTTTTCTATCCCTTTTCTTGTCAGGATCGGTCACAGCAAGGACCTCACTTGCATTGTTTTTGATGCGCGACATGGTGCTGACGCTTACTTTATACTTTCTTTTGATTGTTGTTTGTTTTTAAGTCATTTAGAAATTTTTTGATTAGCTCTTAAGCGGCCCACACACCACACAATGTTTTGCGCAATATTCACACGCATTTAGCCCACACATCACACAATGTTTTGCGCAATGTTTATTTTAAAGCAAGCTCTCGTCGAGTAGAGATGGAGATTGACGCAGCTGTTGCCGTTGCTTTGGCAGTGGCGGTGAAAAGAAAATGTAAAAAAGAAAAGAAAAAACGTTTGTGGACGAAGCCGTGGCTGCTTCAACGTCCAGTTTTCACACATGAGCATCTACTGAACGAATTGAGGAGTACATCGCCAAAGGACTTCAGGAACTTCCTGGGAAGCGCTCCTTGTATTTTTCAATCAAAATTTCATATTGGGAGTTCTTTAAGTCTCTGTTGGCGTACTCCTTCGCTTTTATGTTCCACAGAGCAGGTAAAGCACGATAAACTTCAATAAATTCTAGAATAAAGTTATGCTCCGCTTCTTTTTCCATGATTGCAAGTTGCACACACGCCGACGACTTGCTAAAAACTGACCATAATTTGCACAATGTGCCCACTCATTACACAAACACACGAAAAACATTGCGCAAAGAACCCAAAAAATCAAAACGTTTTTGATTTCGTTCTCGCTTTGCGCAAATGAGTGCGTGTGACGCATACACTCATATTTCACTAACACACATAAGCGTTTTGCGCAAAACATTGTGTGGTGTATGGGCCGCTTTAGAATATATCGCGACATTGCTGCAGTTGTTATTACAGAGTCATATGATAAGCAATCGATGAAAAGTCAATCGATAATTCAATTTACGCGAACAGTGTTGGAAAATTTGCTTACAACCGAATAAAGTAGTACGCAGAAATTTCAATTTTGGTGAAAAAAGTTTGCATAAAAGCGATATTGGCTTATAAGCAGTGTTGCCAACTCTTCAGGACTTCGGCACGCTAGATCCAAGTTCAAAAATAGCTATAAATTTTTCAAAATAACTATATAAATAGCTAGCCTAGTTTATTATACCCTGTTTCCATTAAAAATGGGAAAAAGTTGATCATACTGTTGTGCAAATGTATGTAACAGGTATAAGGAAAGATTTCCGATCCCATAAAGTAGTTATAATTTACTCTTGATTAGCATCAAAAGCCGAGTCCAAATAGCCATGTCCGTCCTTCAGTCTGTCCGTTCGTCTGCCTGTCCGTATGAACGCACAGATGTCAGATAAAAGATTGCACTTAGTGCCCATAATTTAAAATGCAAAACTGTTTTTGTTTTATAATTTTATTTAAAAACTCGTAATTGGATTTGACTTAAATCTTGCAAAATGAAAAACTTAAAAAATTATTTTTCATGATATGTCAAAAGTCTTTTGAGATATTAACCCAAACAGGTACTGACTTTGATAGAGCACTACGTCTCGGATTTTCAGTCAACTACACGACTTTCACCAATTTTTCTATCTTGCTCTCGGTTTATTACATAAATAACAACAAACAAAAAATATTTTAAAGTTTTAAAAGTATTTTGCTTTTCAATGTAAAGCAAGATTGTCGCTTTACTTTTTGAATTCAAAGTTTGGCTGAAGCCCCTGAAATAACAGATCTAAAGCCAGGCAATTTATTTTATAAATATTTTTCTTAAAAATATGGTTAATCATGCAAAAAAATCCCATACTATTTGGCTGGGAAATGCAAAGTAGTACCACGCTTTGAACTAAATTTTCTGAAAAACAAAGCGAAGCAATGCAATGTTCAGAGAAAATTATAAAATGTTGCTGCGATAAAGAAGGTTTCGGTTCAAAGTTGACCAAAAAAATCAACTTTGAAATGCCGTCACTCAAAAACTGTGAAAAGGTTCTAAATGTTGGCATTAAATAGCTGTAAGTAATTAAAATCATTTTCGACAGTCCCAGGCTTTGGCCAAAATTTTGGCCTGCTGGCCCAGAGTGCATTGGCAGAAGCAAAGCACAAGGCCGTGAAATACTCTACAGTGATGGGAAAGAACAGGTAGAGATGATAAAGCAACTTCGATTGCACTTATTACAGCAACTATCAACTAAAAGTGTTGCCATGCTATGAACTTTTAGGATGTGGCCAAAAGATTTGAAATAGCTAAAAATAAGCTATATTAATTTTCAAAATAGCTATAATTCCAGCTAGCCGCCAGATTACGAATTTGCCCGCCATCAGCATTTTAAAAACGCCAGATCTGACGGGAAAATAGCTAAATTGGCAACACTGCTTATAAGCCATTTGCAGTCAGGCAATTAAATTCTCATATTCAATTTGTGCATAATGCTCTCAAATGTGGAATTTTTGCATACAATCAGTTCTTCATATAACCGATATTTACTGTATGTAGCAGGTGGTGAGGCAAATATCTTTTCGAATTCTAATTCAGTTACTTCGCGCCCTAATTCGATGGCTATCGATTTTCGCATTGCTTAAAAATCCTATCGTTATCGCATATCGCTGGCCAGGTCCCAGCTTTTGCCGCTATTTGGAAAAGTCGGTTCATTATATACGGGTAAATTTGGGCTGGGAAATCACACACGTTCTTATGACAGGGGCCTAATTTCGGTCGTTTTCCCTACATGCGGGAAAGCATGCTTAAGGCCATTTCCAACCGCTGCTGGTCCCTAACCCAGGCGGCAAATCGGCAACAAAAAACTCGTTCAGCAAATTGGCGCCTACTTTGGCCACATGATGCAAGACATCGGAGGCTGTGCACCGAGGCCGGTGCGGAGGCGGAGGGAACCTCTCAGGCCTCGCAGGATAAGCTGCTGCGCGAGTTCGCCCGCTTGCCCGTGGAGCGTATACGCAACTTCAGCATCATAGCCCATGTGGATCATGGAAAGAGCACATTGGCCGATCGCCTGCTGGAGCTAACCGGTGCCATATCGAAGGAGGCGGGCCAGCATCAGGTGCTGGACAGTCTGCAGGTGGAGCGGGAGCGTGGTATAACTGTAAAAGCGCAGACGGCCTCCATATTTTATAGATACGGGGGGGAACTGTATCTGCTCAATCTGATAGACACACCCGGCCATGTGGACTTCTCCAATGAGGTGAGCCGGGGACAAGGGTTCGAATGCAAATCGAAAGGCTAAACTTTGTTTTCTCTTCCCCGAGCAGGTGTCTCGCTCACTGGCCGCCTGTGATGGTGTCATTCTGCTGGTGGATGCCTGTCATGGGGTCCAGGCTCAGACGGTGGCCAATTATCATTTGGCCAAGCAAAGGCAATTGGCCGTGGTGCCGGTTCTCAACAAGATTGACATCAAGCACGCCAATCCCGAGCAGGTGCGTCAGGATATGCTGTTGCTTTTCGGTCTGGATCCAAAGACAGTGCTGCAGGTGTCGGCCAAACTGGGCACGGGAGTTCGGGAAGTGCTGGACCGTGTCATAGAGGTGATACCGCCACCGCAGGTGGAGCGCAAAGGCGCCTTCCGTGCCCTGATCTTCGACAGCTGGTTCGACAAATACCGCGGGGCCCTCAATCTCATTTATGTGCTGAATGGCCAGCTGGAGCAGGGCCAGGATATACAATCGCTGACCACCAAGAAAGTGTATCCCTGCAAAAGCATCTCGGTGCTGCGGCCTGCCGAGCATCAGGTGGAGAGTCTGGCTGCCGGCCAGGTGGGACTGATCGCCTGCAATATGCGGAACAGCAAGGAGTCCATCATAGGCGACACCATTCATCTGAAGAATCAGCCAAGCCAAGCGGCTGGCACGTACAAGCCGCAACAGCCCTTGGTCTTTGCCGGCATCTTCCCGGTGGATCAGTCTAAGCATGTGGCCCTGCGCAGTGCCATCGATAAGATGATACTAAACGATTCCGCCGTCACCGTCAAAGTGGACTCCAGTCCAGCCTTGGGTCAGGGCTGGCGACTGGGCTTCTTGGGTCTGCTGCACATGGAGGTTTTCTGCCAGCGCCTGGAACAGGAACATGGTGCCGAGCCCATCATCACAGCTCCCTCTGTCACCTATCGTGTGGTACTCTCCAATCCGCGTCTCATCAAGCAAATGGGTCAGGACACGCTGGACATCTCAAATGCTGCCCTGTTCCCGGAACCCTCCAACATACGGGACTACTACGAACCCCTGGTAATGGGCACCATTATCACACCCGCCGACTTTGTGGGTCAAATTATAGGACTCTGCGTGGAGCGACGCGGCCAGCAGCAGAGCTCCATCAACATTGACGACACGCGCATCCTGATGAAGTATGTGCTGCCCCTGAGTGAGATCATACTCGACTTTCATGATCGCCTCAAGTCGCTGAGTTCGGGCTATGCCAGCTTCAGCTATGAGGATCATGGCTATCATTTATCCCAGTTGGTGCGCCTCGATATACATCTCAATGGCCGACCCGTCGAGGAGCTGTGTCGCATTGTGCACGCCTCCAAGGCCACCGGAGTGGCCCGTCAAATGGTTCACAAGCTGAAGGATCTGATACCCAAGCAAATGGTTCAGATAGCCATACAGGCTTGTGTGGGCAGCAAAGTACTGGCACGTGAGACCATCAAAGCCTATCGCAAGGATGTGACGGCCAAGTTGTATGGCGGTGATGTCACACGCCGGATGAAGCTGTTGCGCCAACAGGCCGAGGGCAAGAAGAAGATGCGCATGTTTGCCAACATTCGGGTGCCCCATGAGACCTTTATCAATGTCCTGAAACGCTAGATTGTGAGACTGTGATGCTCTTAGGTGAGTTCCATGCAGCTGCTGCTGCTGCTGTTGATTTTGATTTTGCTTATCATGCTCGCTGCCTCAGTTGTAGCAACCCCAGAGGTAGCTTCTTAAGAGGAAGTGGGGGGTGGCTAATGAGTGCAGATAAGAACACAACAATGAACACAACAAGCACACAACAAGCAAGAAATTCCGATTAGCCAGACTGTGTTATACTCTGTATAACATTTGCTAGAGTAACTTCCCATCTTGTACAGGTAGCCCGTGTAGAGCCCTGTCAGGGTCCCAAGGACATTGTTGGATCAATTTTTGAAATCTTTTATGGTTGTGTTTTCATATTAATGCTTTTAATTTACAAAATAAAATAAAACCGATCCGCCAAAGAATTGGGAAAGATCGGATGAACGGTAGTCGAGTTATAAGGAAATCAAAAATTATGGTGGGTGCCAGCGGCACTTCATACACCTTAACACAATCTGTGGGAGGTACAGAGTGCTTTATAGTCGGTCTTGATCGATTTTCTAACTTGATTATCTTAATTTTAGCCCATTACGATATGAAAAGTTTCTTCTTAAAAACGGGAAGCTCGATTTTGATTTTAGACCTATGGTTTCTGTTAGTTCTCTGCTGTTACTTTGCTGCTCTGCTCTGCCGTTTCTGCTGCTCAAACTCCGCAGTAAATCTGCTGCAGTAACCTTTCTTACATATATTTATATATATTATAAGATCGATAGAAAACAATAAACAAATAACAAATTTAAAATCTTTGAATGATGTTTTAGATTCCTTTGAAAATTGTATAAAAGTACATACATTATATAAATCGACAAAAGTTTTTCGAAGACTTAAATAAAAATTGCTTTAACTATACCAGCTGTTTCAGCAACTTAGATATCAGTTGAACTATAGTCAACATTTAGGTTTGATCTATCGATTTAAAAGCTAGTTTAGATGAACATCTCTTGGAAGATATAATGCTTATCAACTTAAATGAAGCAGTTAATAAAAATTGTACACGCAGCAAATGGACTTAATCATTATAATAACTTAAAGCTGCCCTTACACTTTTCATATAAAGGGTGATTTTTTAAGAGCTATGGGAAAGTTAAAAAAAAAAAACCCAAAATTCAGAAAAATGCATGAAATCTTTATTTGAATCGATAGTACGGTCCATATAATTTAATGTTTGAAGATTATTTCATGCAAATGTTGACCGTGAATGCGCCTCAAATGGTCCATCCACTTAGTCCAATTTTGGCATACTCTTTCCAACATTTCGGCCGGTATCTCACGAATAAATGCTTCAATGTTGTCTTCCAATGCGTCAATTGAAGCGGGCTTGTCTGTATAGACATGAGCTTTAACATAGCCCCACAAAAAATAGTCTAAAGGCGTTAAATCGCACGATCTAGGCGGCCAATTGACCGGTCCCGAACGTGAAATAAAATGTTCACCGAACTCGCCTCTCAATAAGTCGATTGTTGCGCGTGCTGTGTGGCATGTGGCACCGTCTTGTTGAAACCACATGTCATGCAAGTCAAGCTCTTGCATTTTGGGCAAAAAAAAGTTGGATGTCATCTCACGGTAGCGCTCACCATTCACAGTTACGTTAAGATTCGCATCATCTTTGAAGAAGTACAGTCCAATGATGCCACCGGCCCATAAACCGCACCAAACAATGACTATTTCTGGATGCATTGGTAGCTCTTGCAATGCTTCTGGCTGATATTCATTCCAAAATCGACAATTCTGCTTATTTACGTACCCATTGAGCCAAAAATGAGCCAAAAATAAAATGATAGAAGCGCGCGATGAACTTTCTTAACAGAGCACGCATTTTGATAATAATAAAAAAAATTCAATAATTTGCAAGCGTTGTTCGTTTGTAAAACGATTCATGGTTAAATTATAGACCATAATGAAGATGTTTGACAGTGAAACAAAACACGAAACGTTCGTGAGCTGTTCAAAGTGTTTAAAGAGGGTAAAAAGTGTTGCCAAAAAGATAATAGCTAAAAAATCACCCTTTACATCTAAAGATTTTTTCTGACGATAGTGTAGTAGCAAAGCAAATATCTCTAAATATTTCGAAAATTCAGCCTTTGATGAAACAGGACAGGCTCTATTTGATAAGATTTTCTTTATATAGAATTTAGACAATCCACTATTTAGAGATATATGACAAGTGTAAAGGCAGCTTTAGTAATGAATATTATGAATAAATTTATGAATAGAAGGGTATATAAATTTCTTTATCAACGTATTAATAAATTGAAAGTCAAACTCTTAGAACCAAGGTTCGAAACAAAATTTTGGGCTCAGGGGTTATAGGAACCTGTCCGCAAACCGAATCTTGGAATCTTAAAAACAATGGTTTCGAGTCCCAGGACCAAACCTCCTGCAGAATCTTACAGGTTTGCAGTGTTGATAAAAATCGATTGTTTTACTCGAATCAAAGTCGCTTATTGAACTATTCACTAATTTGTCTGATTTCGATATTTGTATACCCTTGCAAAGGGTATTATAATTTTGCCCACAATTTAGCAATGCATAGAAATATTCATAAACTATCGCGCCTGTTCCGAATTCCAAAAACGAGTGGAATTGCCGCGAATCGAGTTGATTGCTGCTCCGAATTCCGCAATTCGACAAGAATTGTTGTTTTCAAAACGTGTGCTGTAAAGTCATCGGAATTAAAAGTAATTCCTATTTAAAGCATTAAAATAATTCTTAACTATTATTAATTACACTGTGCAAGTCGAAAAAAAGACACGACCAAACTCGACGGATCCCTTCTATTTCGGGTCTAGGAATCGAACTGCATCATTACTTTTTTGAGTTACCACGAACCCTTCATACGGTTTTTTTTTTTTAACTTTTTTATCAAGTAATCCAAATGTTTGGTTGGGTTGGCTCGAGGTCATCCGTCTCATCCGAAAATAAAACGGGGGCTAACAAACAACAATTAAGCAAATATTTTACAAGCTTTTCCATTAAATTACTTTAACAAAATTAAAAACCTATACATAAATTTATACGGGACAATTGCAACTGCTCGCCACGGAGTTTGATTTGAAACTGACTTATTCTAGTGTTCGTGTTGGTCAAGTAAATGTCTATATATGTGTGCACAGTTCTCTGTGTCCGTTTTGAAGTTAAGCCTGATGTTTGTTGGTGTGTTAATGATGTGAAGCATCTCAAGAGTTATCAAGTTTGCCAGTTTCAAGGGAACCTCACATTTTTGTTCGGTGTCAAACTTCAACAAACTTTCTTGTAATTTTACAAGCTAAAAGTTTTGGGAACACTCATATCCCCGATATTGGGGTTTAAAGGGCCAAAAAAAACAAACCAAACTTCTTTTTTATGGATTTTTCGCTCATGTTTCTCCAGTACTCAAGTTTTCGATTCCGAACCTCATAACCAAATGTAGATCTTGTTTTTCCATGTAGCTGTACGAAACATCGCCATCTCAAAGTCTGTTAAAAAATAAAAAAATAGGGGAAAGTTAACTTCGGCTCGGTCGAAGTTTTGTATAACCTTGCAGTTTGTTTTTCTAAATAAGACTACTTTTCGGACCTTACTTTTCCATGGGAGCTATACTATATAGAAGCCCGATTTCGGCCAGATTAAGTGGAATCATGGAAAAGCATAACAAACTAACATGTACATTGATGTCGATTTAAATCGTTATACGATAAACATAACATTTAATAAGGAAGCTATACTTTTTTAATATGGTCACACTGTTTCGGTACGAATTGGGTGAATTCCCGGAATTAATTAGCTCTCTGGGAAAAATTGTGGATTGTTTTATTTGTTTGACTGCAAACTCGGCTGGTCAATAAAATAGGTGTATGAAGCAAAACATTGACCTGTAGTTTTAAAATACATTTATTTGGTTGCAGAAGGTAAGGTATAAGTTAAATACAACTAAATGGGGACTTAATAACCATCAAAATTGTATTAGATGGGCCGTAGGCGTCACTACAGTGCGGAGGAGAGGAGCCTTCTCTCCGACGACTCCGAGATAAAGGAAAAACGTATAAATCCATTGCCATGTTAAGGAAACGTTCACCAAACTTCGTAACCAATGCCTTAAAAACGGAAAAATAGGTGAAACTTGGGGAGCACCTAGAAAATCATCATCTAAGACCGACGATCGCATGGTTCAGTTGGTCAAACGCTACCCGTTCAAGTCTTCCAGGACGATTACCAATGAAATTGGGAATATTGTGTCATCACGGCGACGATTGGCAATAGCAAACCTACCAGGTAGGATTGTTCGCAGGGTTCCTTCGGTCGGCAAATTCACAGATGAGGAACTAATTTGTATTAGATCGTAGAACCTGGTGCGGACCGGAGGGTGACAAAAAATGGCGTAATATCTTCTGGAGTGACGAAACCAAAATAAACTTATTTGAATATGATGCCAAAAGGAATGTTCTTCGTCCGAAAGTCAAAGAATTTGATCCCAAGTACTCATATAAAACTGTGAAACATGGAGGTGGAAGGCTAATGATATGGGGCTACTTTTCATGGAATGGCGTTGGTCCGATTTATCGTATTGACGGAACAATGGACAGATTCGTATACAAAGATCTATTGGAGACAGTGTTGCTACCACATGCCGAGGATAATATTCCACTTTTATGGAAGTTCCAGCAGGATAATGACCCGAGAGGATAGGTTCCAAAAGGTTCCGAGAGCAAAATGTGGATGTTCTTGAGTGGCCAAGACAATCCCCAGACCATCTCGAAAGTTTTGGGGTGAACTCAAAAGAGAGGTCGAAAAGGACTTTTTGTCAAAATAAAAATCAACTTTGGGATATTGTCAAAAGAGCATGGTACAACATGCCAATTGGAACTTGTCGCAAGTTAATATCCTCCATGCCTAGACGAATGGAGAAAGTCTTGAAAAATAATGGCGGATATACCGATTAGTTTAATATAAAACAAGACTAACAAGGAAGAAAGTCGGTCAAGCCCGACTATATAATACTCTGTATCAACGAACATACATTTTGATGATGCAGTGGCAGCGGTAAACAGCGCTGCTAATGCGCTGCTGCAGCATACACTCTTTTGATCATATCTCGAGAACCGTTGATCCGATCTTTATGATTCCTTTGGGAAATCGATAAATCATTTTGATTATAATATATGTCCAGAAAGCTCAACCCTTCTATCTATTAAAATGTGGGAGATATGATGTTTTTCTCACATTGCGGGGGCGGAGGGGGCGTAGCCAAAATTGAAAATAAACTTGATCTGCCTGAAGATAGAAGAAGCATATGTCCCATACATGTCAAACCTCTATCTCTTACCATCTCTGAGATCTGTGCGTTCATATGGACAGACAGACGGACATGACTATATCGACTCGGCTGTTGATGCTGATCAAGAATATATATACTTTATGGGGTCGGAGATGCTTCCTTCTGGCTGTTACATACTTTTGCACAAACTCTATGTACCTTTGGTACAGAGTATAAAAATAGTGAAACATTGATTAAATTAAAACATTTATTTTCGTACATTTATTATTGTGCCAGCCAAAATTGGACATGTACGAGGTGTGTTCAAAAAGTATCGCGAATTTTGAATTTTCGCGGGTTACGTATATTCGAATTTCGATTTTTTTGTGGCGTTATGTTGGTACTCATGTCTCTCACTTTTAAATGTTCACTTAATTGTTGACAGCTGCTTTGCTTGCACGTGTTTTGGATCGTCTTCGATTTTTACCTTTTCAAAAAAATGGATCAAAGGACCTGTATAAAATTTTGTGTGAAAAACGAAATTAAGTGCGCTGATGCATTCCGAATGTTGACTGTGGCAGACTGAAGCAACGTTTATCGGTGGTACAAAATGTTCTCAGAAGGCCGAGAAGATGTGATCGACGAAGAGCGTGCCGGACGCCCGAGCACTTCAACAACAGACGAAAAAATTAATGAAGTGGAGAAAATGGTATTGGCCAATCGTCGAATCACCGTTAGAGAAGTTGCTGAGGACCTAAACATATCGATTGGCTCGTGCCATTCGATTTTTATCAATGATTTGGGCATGAGACGGGTCGCCGCGAAATTCGTACCAAAATTGCTCAATTGCGACCAAAAACAGCATCGCATGAATATTGCTAATGAGATGTTAAACTCTGTCCGCGACGACCCAAATTTGCTCCAGAGGGTCATAACTGGTGACGAATCGTGGGTTTATGGTTATGACGTGGAAACCAAAGCTCAATCATCTCAATGGAAGCTGTCGCACGAACCAAGACCGAAAAAAGCGCGCCAAGTTCGGTCGAATGTGAAAGTTTTGCTGACAGTTTTCTTCGATTGCAGGGGCGTGGTGCATCATGAGTTCTTGCCACAGGGAAGAACGGTCAATAAGGAATATTACCTGCAAGTTATGCGCAATTTGCGCGAAGCAATCCGCCAGAAACGCCCGGATTTGTGGAAGAACAAAAATTGGCTTTTGCACCACGATAACGCCCCTGCTCACACATCGTTGCTTGTGCGCTACTTTTTGGCCGAAAACAACACACTAATGATGCCGCAGCCACCGTATTCAGCAGATCTGGCCCCCTGTGACTTTTCCTTGTTCCCTAAACTGAAGAGGCCCATGAAAGGACGACGTTACACTACGCTTGACGAGATAAAGACGGCATCGAAGGAGGAGCTGAACAAGATAAAAAAGAATGATTTTTTGAAGTGCTTCGAAGATTGGAAAAACCGTTGGCACAAGTGTATAATATCTCATGGGGATTACTTTGAAGGGGACAAAATAGATATTCATGAATAAATAAATAATTTTTGAAAAAACACAAAATTCGCGATACTTTTAGAACACACATCGTATTCATTTTTTATACCCTTGCAGAGGGGACTATAAAATTGTCCGGATGTTTGTAACGCATAGAAAGAAGCATCTCCGACCACATATAGTTAATATATTCTTGATTAGCATGACGAGCTGAGTAGATTTCGCCCTGTCCGTCTGTTTCTATGCTATCTCCTCGGCCAGTTTTAAAGCTATCCTCACCAAACTTTGCACGAAGTCTTTTGGTAAAAATATGTTGCACATATGTCGGAATCGGCCGGATCGGATGACCATAGCATATAGCTGTCATAGGAACGATCGGTCGAAAAACTAGTTTTAGTGAGAACAACTTTTTTGTTTTCTATTGAAACGTCTCCAAACTTCGTATTTCTTAGTTTACTATGCTTTTCTATGATTCCACCAAATTTGGTCGAAATCGTACATCTATATAGTATTGCTGTCATAGAGAAGTATAGTCTGAAAAGTAGTCTTAGTTAGAAAAACTTTTTTGTTTTCCATGTGAATGTCGTCAAAATTGGCATGTATTTGTTTTATATGCTCCCACACAATTCTACAAAGTTTGGTCAAAATCGAATGACTATAGCATATAGCTGTCATAGGAAGGATCGGTCGAAAAAACTAGTTTCGAAAAACTAGTTCTTGTGAGAAAAACTTTTTTTTTCAATGGAATCGTCCCTTACGTTGGCATATATTAGTTTTATATACTTTTACACAATTCTACAAAGTTTTGTCAGAATCGGATGATTATAGCATATAGCTGCAGTATGAATGATCATTCGAAAAAGGAGTTCAAGTGAGACAAACTTTTTTGTTTTAATTGGGATCGCCTTCAAATTTCGTAATTAACAGTTTGTTATGCTTTTCCATGATTGCACTAAATTTGGTCAAAATCGGACATCTATTTCGTGTAGCTCCCATAGAAAAGTAAGGTCCGAAAAGGTCTTATTTAGAAAAACAAACTGCAAGGGTATACAAAACTTCGGTCGAGCCGAAGTTAACTTTCCTCTATTTTTTAAGATTGTAACAACTTGGAGGCTTCTCTTAGGGGGTCTGGACTTAGACTTAATTTAACAATATATTTTAGTTGTACGTAACGTATAGGATAAACGTGTAAGGCCTAGCCCACTCAATTCCTACAAAGATAAAGCACTATGCCTGAAACTGGCCAACTTGATAAACAACTTTAAAAAAAAAGTCTTATGAAGGGCTCGTGGTAACTCAAAAAAGTAATGATGCAAGTAGATTCCTAGGACCCGAAATAGAGAGATCCGTCGAGCTTGGTCATGTTTTTTTTTTTTTTAACTATCACAGTATTATTGACTAAAAATTCGAAATTAATTGAACATTTTTAAAATCGATAAACATCATTACTTAAGCTGTTGAAAGTTGAAGAATAAATTAAAAGAATTTTTTATGAACATCTATAAAATATTGGCCAAACCGAGCTGTTCTGAATTCCACTTAATTTTTTAGTCGGTTTTGACCTTCAATTGATGACTGCTAGGGTTGCTTCATCTGAATTTATGTAATCGGTCAGCACTTTTTTCTATTTTACTAAGTATACCGGTATGAAATGAGCGTTTTTTTTGTGATAATAAAACACTAATTATTAATGGGAAAGTAAAAAACATTTTATTCAAAGTATTGGCCATTGTTTTCTACGCATTTTGACCACCTTTCTGGCAATTTGTGGATACCACGCCAATAAAATTGTTCGTCTTTTAAAGCAAACCAACCAGACACCCAATTTTCGACCTCCTCGTAGGAATGAAAGTGCTGCTCAGCCAATGCGTGTCCCATCGATGAAAACAAATGGTAGTCGGAAGGAGCCAAGTCTGGTGAATACGGCGGGTGGGGTAGCAGCTCCCAGCCAAGTGTTTTGATTGTATTCTGAACCGGTTTTGCTTTGTGTGCAGGTGCTTTGTCATGGAGCAAAATTACCTTGCCGTGACTTCTGGCCCATTCTGGTCGTTTCTCGATCAATGCATGGTTCAAATTGATCATTTGTTGTCGGTAGCGATCAGTATTAACGGTTTCACCAGGTTTTAGGAGCTCGTGGTACACCACACTTTTCTGGTCCCACCAAACACACAGCATTGTCTTCTTGCCGAATCGATCTGGTTTTGCAGTCGATGTTGATGGTTGTCCCGGATTAACCCATGATTTTTTCCGTTTAGGATTCTTAAAATAAATCCATTTTTCATCGCCAGTAACAATCCGATGCAAAACCGATTTTCTTTCGTGTCTTTGAAGCAAAATTTCACAAGTGTTTTTTCGGTTTTCCATCTGTCTTTCATTCAATTCATGTGGCACCCATTTTCCACACTTTAGGATCTTTCCCATAGCTTTTAAACGGTCAGAAATTGTTTGTTGTGCAACATTTAACATTCCTGCCATTTGCTTTTGACTCAAAGTGTCATCTCCATCCAATATCGTTTGCAATTCGGCGTCTTCAAACTTTTTTGGTGGTCTTCCACGTTCTTCATTTCTCACATCAAAATCATTATTTCTGAACCGTTGAAACCATCTTTTGCATGTTGCTTCTGATAGAGCATGATCACCATATGCCTCGACAAGTATTCGATGCGACTCTGCAGCACTTTTCTTCAAATGAAAACAAAAAATTAATGCTTTCCGCAAATCATCACTTTCTGGTACAAAAATCGACATTTTTAACACGATGAAAAAATATGATGTTGTCTGTTCAATGACTTGATGGGGGGCATGAAATAACGCCAGGTGAAATAAGGCCCGCGGGCTTTATTTCACTTTCAAAAGTGAAATAACGCCACTAATGAGAGAGAAATAACACCCGCGGGCTTTATTTCACTTTCAAAAGTGAAATAACGCCACGAATGAGTGAGTAAAAATATCCGCGGGCGCTATTTCACTTTTGAGAGTGAAATTACATCCGCGGGCGTTGTTTCACTTTTTGGAGTGGCGTTATTTCACTTTTGAAAGTGAAATAACGCCCGCGGGCGGTATTTCTCATTCATTGGTGGCATTATTTCTCCTTTGTGACTATAAGGAATATATTAATGAACTGAACGAGAGCGTAAGACGGACGGACAGGGCGATATCTCCTTTTCAAAAGTGAAATAAAGCCAAGCGGGAGTTATTTCACTTTTGTCATTAAGAAGAAAATGATATGTAAACAGGTTTTTTTAAAGGAAAAGGAAAAAAAGATGAGTAAAACAAGAGCGAAACAGTTTTATTCGTTTAGGTGACAGATGACTAAACATCCTTATATCGAATATCTTCCATCAATTTATAAAGCCCGGCACTTTCGAAAGTTGGTTTTAAATCTCTAACTAGAATTCCTTTTACAATTTTCTCCGTTCTTTGTTATTTTTTTGAGGGAAAGAAAAAAATGTATAGCCTTCAATTAAGTTTGCCACACTAAGGTCATCTGGTCACTTTGACTATCAACACTTTCAGGATCGAATTAAAGTGAGTAAATTAAAAAAATTGTTTAGGACATACTATTAATAGTATGGCCATTAAGGTTTACTTCTATAAATTTTAAAAGACCTATATAATCTAAATGGTTCCATGTCTATTGATCACAATAGTTAATCTTATACCTAGAAACGTTGCTATGCGGCTTACTGTTCAAAGTAGCGCCGCAGGCAAAATTTTTTTTAAAAATCGCGCGATTTTTAAAAAAAAAATTTTGTCAATTCAACACAATACCAATTTAAGAAAAAACGGTATTGCAGACTTTCGTTCACAAGAGTTCATGATTTCGTTACGCCTATAACGGATTTTTCTCTCTGTGCTATGAAGATCAGTGGGAGGTCGATGCATCTTAAGAAATCAGCGGATCTTTAATTAATTAGTTACTTTTTTATGACAGTCAAATTCTATGAGTTTTTAGAAAAAAAGTAATATATCACCCGTGGGCGTTATTTCACTCTTAAGAGCCCGCGGGCTTTATTTCACACGGCGTTATTTCACTTTTGAAAGTGAAATAAGGTCCGCGGGTGTTATTTCACTTTCAATAGTGAAATAACGCCACTCCTTAAAGTGAAATAAAGACCGCGGGTGTTATTTCACTTTTGAAAGTGAAATAAAGCCCGCGGGTGTTATTCACTGAAGTGAAAGCCGCGAGGAAATAAAGCCCGCGGGTGTTATTTCACTTTTGAAAGTGAAATAAAGCCCGCGGGCCTTATTTCACCTGGCATTATTTCATGCCCCCGACTTGATGTATACTAAATATGTTTCACAGATGTCATAGCAAACAAACACAAAAAAAAAAAAGGCTCGTTCGCAACAAATGTTCGCTATCGAGACATTTGTATCTTGACGCTCACTTCATACCGGTATACCTTTAGCTATGTTTAAGCATATTTAAAATGACATTTAAATAAATGGATTTAAAGAGTAAATAAGAGCTGTGTAAATTTAAATTATAGAGATGTTGACTACTCTGGCTGCTGTCGATATACAGCTGTTTTCGAAACCGAGTTCGAAAAGTCAAAACGTAATGAAATCGTTCGGATTTTGGGAACAGCAAATAGTAAAACATTCGTTTTTGTTTCGTTTTTACTTCTTAAAAACCCTCGTAACTCGCAGATTGAAGCTTCTATGAAGAACGATCTGGTATCTGGGGAAGACCCGGGAAGCCAGGTGTAATAGTCGCGGAAGCGGAGAGACGCGTTTAGTTTGCTTTTTCTAAGTTATTAGTGAATTCCTTGTAATCATTTCGTAGTTGATCCTTTGATAATGCAACCATTTTACTCGACCCAGCAATAAAAACTTAACTTAACGATTGATCCGAAAGAGCTGATTTGAAGTCATTTCCCTATATATTTTTCCAACAACATTTAAAATCCATTTGGGTCAATTCTAAATTCTTAATTCCTAAAATATGATTCTTTATTCACTTTTTTTAAGAATAATACAAATTCCACTTCTTACATTTTCCTATATGCGCCAAGATGAAATTGATAGAAGACGCCTTAAGCGGTGGATTCTCTTGATCCGCATTTGGTTGTATTTATACAAATTTAATTTAATCACAATCAAGAGGAATTTACCTACCAGGGAATGATTTCCACAGAGAAACATGCAAAGTTTGACGTTTTTAGGGAATTTTATCAAAACAACTTAATTTCAATGTATCACTATTAGAGTTGGAGATGTTTCCATCACAAAACCATTATACTCTTTCTTCCCTTGTCACAGGGTATAACAATTCGCCTTATCATTGTGTTTGCTCTCTGCTGAAAATAGAAAATATTATAATTTAATGTGTGTGTTTGTGTGTGCGGTGAGGAAATGGGCGTGTCGCCAGTGCCCACTAGTTAACATAGACGCAAGTTCATTAACTTTAAAAATTGACCGTGAGGAAAGAGGAATACGAGCTGACTACGTCAATGCATAAGAATAAACACAGCACTCCTTCTCAATCTCTCTCTCTCTCTCTCTCTTTTACACACGAGAAGAAGTATTGGGAGTGTTGGATGTAGTTTTGTGACATATATCTTAGAAAGCATATCTTCTATTTTATGCAAAATCCATCCTATCAACTGTCCTACCATGTCAGCTATAATTTAAACCTGCTCAACCGCAGCAAATTTCTTTTTTGAGCCCGAGCCTGAATTGTATTCCCTAATTTCCAATGTTAATGCTAAGGCTGCAAATTGGTTCGGAACTTAACCTCGCAGAAACGGTTCGGATTCGGGCTTTTGAGTCTCCTCAACCTTCGAAAGAAGGGCCTTCTCAAACCGAACCGAAAAAGGTTTGGTTAAAAAACTTTAAAATGTTTGATTCCGACGGTTCTCTATCAATGCTAACGACGACTTTAAGAATACTTTCTTGCAGATTCTGGGACTATGTAGTCTACCTCTATAATTTGTCTATAATTTGATTTTGAGCCGAGCCTAAACTTTAGGTTTAGAACGGATTCGGGATTCGCTATTGTTGCACCCTATGTTCGGTTCAAGGTTCGGTTCACAGTTTGAAAAGGTTTGCAGCCCTGGTTTCAATGCTTTAATAAGCGTCGGTTTAGCACAGCGGCCGACACGTCGCTACCTACTGGGCAAGCTTTCAAAAGCAGCGCAGTCGGCTCACACACAGTATAAGAGAGTCACTGCGCTGTGTGTTCGGCTCTTGTAAAGCTGCGTCGCGACGCAGTCGTTGATTCTGAAATTGAGAGCAAATTAAATCAGTTTTTGTGCTGCTCTCACACACTCCAATGCAAAAATGTGATTGTGTTTTTTCCCGGCCCAACCATTTTTTGGCGATTTCACACGTTTTCGGAATTCAGAACAGGCTAGAATAACAAGCGGTGTAAGGCGACAACTAATTTGATTTACTGAAAAGCTAAAAAAAGGGGATTCCCAAATAAAAATGTATTAGCCAATTTTCAGTCAGCTTAAAAAAATTATCTTAGTGTACTTAGTAATTCCGACCATAACTGTAAATATGGTGGATTTTGTTCCGTTAAACTTTTTAAAATAATTCAACTTGCATTTGGTAATTTTAATTTACACCTTTAAAGCTTCTTTGTCTGTTTGTTTCTGTTCATTTGGAATCTTTAAAGCGTTTTCCACCACAACCAAAGTCTACAACAACAAACGGCGCGGCGGGTAAAAAAAAATCGAATTTCCCTGACCCTGAAAACTGTGACACAGACACACACACTCAGACAGACTCATGCTTAAATAGAGGGGAGAGAGTGCCGCCTAAACATTATCCTCCACCCACCCGTCTCAAACAAAACACAGAACAAAAGCAACATTAGATAGACAGTAGATGTTTGTGTTTGTAGGAATGTTGGAATGTGTGTGTGTGTGCGATAGCCAGTTCTTTCTTTTGGTTTAGCTTGTGACTCGCTCCCGGCAAAATAAAATGTTGTTTGTGAGAGAATACCTCCCAAAAAAAAAGAAGAAACCTGATGGCGTCCTCCGCCCTCCTCTTTGTCTAGGTCTGTGCTGGTGACCTTGAAAAACAATGACAATTGTTGTTGCTGCGCTCTGCTTTGGGCAAAATACAAAAAATAAAATGCAAATGCAAACAAACTGAAAACCGTTCGAGCAAAACTGTTAAAATCGGGTTATGCAATAATCACAAAACTTGTCGGGGGACCCTGTCAACTTGTTGCCTACCATTATCAAAAAGAGAGATCTTTCCTTATACAGAAATCAGCTGCATTTTGCTAATCCCAATAACAACAAACAACAGCTGAGTGCAAGAGAGAAAGAGAGAGGCAAGGAGAGAGAGAAGGAGAGTGCGATGGCAGTTGGAGCTGTAGATGTGGATGAGGAGGTGAGGTAGGTAGGTGGCAGGAGCACACAACAACATACAAAAACATGCAAAAAAAAAAAGTAAAACAAAATAAATTTTCGCTTCTATTTGTTGTTGTTGTCGCTGCTGCTGCGCGCAATTGAACTCACAAAGCAGCAACGCGTCGCACAGTGGGTCCAGCTTGACTTTATTTTGTTTGAAAATTATATCAATCAAAATGTAACTGAACGAAATTCGCTTTCGGTCAAGGCACTCATATTGGCCGAAAGCTTTTTTAACTGTATAACACTGGATTTACACGGTGAACCAAGCTTTTGGAAAAGTTCTTCCTTGTTGGAAAGACGTGTAGAGGGGTAAACTAGACCAATACACCTCTCTCCTACAAACGAAAGCTTTTTCCAAAACTTTATGAACTTTGCTTCACCGTGTGAATTCCGTATAAGAAACGGACAGACAACCTCTGTACGTTACCCATAATATAACTGTAGGCAAAATACATATATATGTAGCTTTGGCCCGAGATAAACAGCCGGACCGATACCGAAAATCGTTTCGGTTGGATACCCAGCATAAAATGACACCAATTAGGTGCAATTAAGTTCCAATTAGGTTTAATACTTCATTTATTCGGTTTACTTCATACAATTCTTGTTCTAGTTACACATTTGAGAAGCTTGTAGTAGCTTTTGAGGTTTTAAGAAAAGAGGTCGAAAGAGAAAGAATTAAAAAACACGTGTTAAACGTGGCTTGGCAAAAACTGGTCGTGTCTAGTTGATTCTGCTCCAGACTTCTTTTGCCGCCAGTTTTTAGTCTCGCCATATCCCCGTTTATTTGGTATAACGGTTTCTCCCAATTCGCTCCTAAGCAAAATCTCAAGTCATCTTGCTCGCCGACTAACAGGCGTTTTGATTTGCTGCTTAAGCTCCATTTACACGACCTGATCGCTCAGCTGAGTTTTCGCCCGAGTGGCTGTCAGCTCTTGTAAACAGGCGTCTGAGTAGGCACCTGATTTACTCAGGGGAGTGATCAGGCGAAATAGAACCGGTTCTAATTGACCTGACCACTCAGCTGAGCGTCATAGGGTTGCCTAATTGAAGTGTGCGAGCGTTGCCACTTCCTGGCTTTCGATATACAATTGTTATCGATTTTTGGCTATCGGTTTGGTTTTTTATTTACGCAAATCACGGCTAATTGAAATAAAACATTAAAATTGATTTAACGCGCCTGTACGAGGCTGAGCCTGCGCTGTATGACTCTTCCAATCCCACCTAGTAGATGCAGCAGATCGTACGGATTGCCACTTTGGAAAAGATTGCTGCACAACTTGAGAGGAAAACACTTGTGGATATAAAAACCAAAATAGGCAATCTGCGCGGCCAATTCACAAATGAACTAGATAATTTTCATGATCCAATGGTTCTGTAACTAACTCAACTGAGCTACTCAGGCATGTGTAAACGCTGAACTGAGTTACTCACCTGAGTTGCTCAGGTGACGAAAACTCAGCTGAGTGATCAGGTCGTGTAAATGGAGCCTTACGTTTGCGGCTGCTGTTACGCCGCGGGGTTGCCACTTAAAATTCTAAAACCCTAAAGCCAAGTTACGAACCGAACCTTAATCCTTGTTAGGCTGGTTGTAATTGTTGTAATTGAAAATAGATTTAGTGATTCCTTGTTCCTTCTTTTTATACTCTGTACCAGAGGTACATAACAGAGTGTATTAAGTTTGTGCAAAAGTATGTAACAGGCAGAAGGAAGCATCTCCGACCCTATAAAGTGTATATATTCTTGATCAGCATCAACAGCCGAGTCGATATAGCCATGTCAGTCTGTCCGTCCGTCCGTGTGAACAAACAGATCTCAGATATGGTAAGTGATAGAGGCTTGACGTGTATGGAACATATGTTTCTTTTACTTGCAGCCAGAGCAAGTTTATTTTAAATTTTTTTCCACGCCCCTAACGCTCCCGCCAATTGGAAAAACCGTTATATCTCCCACAGTTTTATAGATAGAATATTTGTACCTTCTGGACATATTTAGTAATCAGAATTATTCATCAATCCGCCCTTTGGCGAATGGAATGGAAACGATCGGATGAATGATAGTCGAGTTATAAGGAAAACAAACAATTATTGGCAGCACCGTTCGAAACGATGATGTGCAGCACTTCACAGGTACAGAGTATGTTATAGTCGGGCTTGACCGACTTTCATTCTTGTATAAAAAATTTTTACAAAGAACTGTTACAGGCTGTTTAACAGGATATGATTTAAATGTTAAAGGTATTCAAATACATCAGTGCATGCGAATGGAATAAAACTTGCGGGATAAGATTTATATAAAGCTTAAATAATGGTACCCTAGCAGAGCTGGATAGTATTAGATTGAAACGAATTCATTGAGATAGTTCACCTAAATACAAAAGAATTAAATTGAAGCCGAGCAAACAATAGCTATATAATAGCTTATGATTGACTGATTGCATTGCTGCAATCAGTATAAACTACGAGAGTAGTGAATAAAAGTAAATTCGTAGATATAGAGCGCTTCTTCATGAAATAATGGTAAGATTTGGATACTATCAAGCGACAATAATGTTTTAATTGGAAAGTAAAGTAAAAAAAAGTAAAATCGGCTTGTCAAGATGACAACAGCCCCAAGGGGCCAAAGCCGAGCCTCTCTCAATCTCTTGGCTTGTGCGCTTCTAATTTTAGCACAAGAGAAAGGGACCTACAGTTTAACGCCGAATCCGAACGGCAGTTTTTGAGAGGCTTTTCATGGCTAATTACTGCAATGCTGGCGCCAACAACAAGAGGTATGGCCGGGTGTAAAGTTTTATTCAAAGAAAAAAACTTGTCATTAGATGTTCCGAGGCGGGATCGAACCCACGACCTCATGCTCAGCAGTCGCGCACACTAACCGCTGAGCCAATCCGGCCACCATTGGAAAGTCAGAATCTTCTAAAAGAGCTTAGGAATGTCCAATGGTTTCGATACACACCTGTAGTTCGAAATGATTCATTTGGGCCCTTTTTATGAATAGAAATAATATAAGATTCTTTCCAGAGACTACAGAAATCTCCTAGTTTAATTGATAAGTTAAATTGTTTACCAAGCGGCACACATAAGGTGTCTCTATCTGGTTCAAGACTAAAAGACGACTTGCTTGAACGTTAGCTGGATTACACGGTATCACCATCTACTACAAGGCATACAATGCAGTCGTAGTTTGTCACAGAATAAAGAGGTTCTTCTTGTAGCAATAACAAAGTTGTAGAACTTCTTAGGGTCATACTGAAAGCTCTACTTACACCAGGCCAAGTAGTCTTTACAGCATTCAGAGTTAAAAATCATAAAATTAGATAGCGCCCCTGAATATTTGGCAAAATTCTCTCGGGATTCAAATTTTGATTAAATATGTCTTTACATAATGAAATTAACAAAGGGAGGCTTTTCTTTTTTTTTTTTTTTTTAATTTTCTCGAATTTTCAAGAGTGTTCCCTTACCTCCGAAATGTATTTGCTTAAAACTCCAAGCCCGCTGCTGAACGAGTACTAGCAAGCCTTACGCCAGCAAGCCTTTTCAAGCTTCTCGCTCGCTTACTCGGCTTGTTGACGGCGAGCTTTGTCAAGCCTTTTATGCAATTGTTGTTGTGTTTTATAAACTTAAAAACAACAAAATCCCACAAGAAGGAAAGAGAGAACCGTGCTCAAAATACAAATGCATAATATAGGCTATCATGCTCTCTCTTTTGTCTCTTACAAGTTGTTGTTTTTTGTGTGCGGATATTTGACTTCGGCAACAAGTATTCGCGATGACTCGCGGGTAATACAAGAGCTTTAATATACAATGATCCGCCAATACACTAGAGCTTTTCCGACTTTTGTTTTGTGTATGGCGCTTGAACAAGCTAAACAAGCCCCGAGCGCTGAGTTTACTTGTATCGCATTTAAAGCAGGGGCATTCACATTGCTATCTCGTGTGCATAGGAAAAATCTAAAAGCAGCGCTGCTCTGACACTGACAGTATAAACCAGGCCCTGCCAAATAGAGCATGCAGAAAAATATGTATATTTCTGCCTAGCACTCAGTGATGATTAGACAGCGGATTTTGCATATTTTTTAACTGATTTTAATCCTAGTAGGCCAAACATAATGTGCACAACATTATATGTTGTGCTGACTCTTTACGAATATAAAATTCCAAAAAATTCGCTTTTAATTTCGAAATGGCTTACATTATTATTTCAAAAGCTGCACTGTCAGCAAAAGACAATATGCAGTGAACAAATTGACAAAAATTTGTTAAAAACACATTTGCCCTAGTCTACTAGGATAAAAATCGGTTTGAAAATATGCAAAATCCGCTGTCTAGTGATGATTGACTTCGGCAAGCATTCGTTGTGCATCGGCGAGTGACTTCGGGCCTCAGGTTCTCTGGTACCAACTATCTATCTTCATACGAACAAACAGACAGACGACCATGGCTATATCGACTCGGCTGTTGATGCTGATCAAGAGTTTATATTTCTATACATATATATAAAATGAAAGTATGTATGTTTTCACAGTGTGTTTACTCGATCAGGAAAAAGTCATGGGTTTTGTGTCATGTCTGTGAACCGGTTCAAAAACGGTTCAAAAGTAGTTCAGAGCCATATCTGAGAAGTTATTTAGGCTACGAACTTGAGATTTGGCATGTAGGTTGGTAATGCTGGGTTTATATTACGTCACAAAGTGTCACATTTCAGTGTCACAGCTCCATACGAATTTGACATTGCAACACTAAAATGTGACACTCTATAAACTCAGCATTATAAGGAGTTGGATATTTTAGGAGTTCAGAACTGGGTTTGAACCAGTTCAAAAGTGGTTCGGAGGCATATCTCAAAGAACTTGAAATTTAGTTTGTAGGTTGAACATATGGAGTTTAATATTTAACTGGTTCAGAACCGTTTCTCAGAAGCTTCTCATGAATCGAACTTGAAATTCGGTATGATGGTTAGTATTATGGAGTTGGGTATTTTAAAGGTTCAGAATCTGTTTCAAGCCGGTTCTAAAGTGGTTCAGAGCCATATCTCGGAACCTGCTTAACTAGCTAGTACATACTATGCCTGAACAGGCATATTTATTCATTTTAAAACAACGAGATTCTGATTTTAAATGGACCACACTGAAACTCAGCTTTGTTATGTTGTTTGTCAAGAAAATATTAAGTGTACATATTCTTAAAACCTCCTTCGAACGGTATCATTTAAATTTCTCGGCCCGCATGGACCCTTTATTTGTTGAACAGCGTAATTTATGGGGTCGGAGATGCTTCTTTCTGGATATTACACATACATTTGCACTTACTCAATATACTCTGGTACAGAGTATAACAAATCTTCAAAAAATGAACTAAAATTTATGTGCCACTAATAAATCTGGGTCGCTGATTTATATACCAGACAGTTAACAAACTAAATGTTAATTAAACTGTTGATAAGATGGTACATTTTGGAGTCCATTTTATTTTTATACACTTGAAAAGTGTATTATAATTTTGCCCAGAAGTTTGGAACGCTTAGATAGAATCATCTCCGACCACAGCATGGCGAACTGAGTCGATTGAGCTTTGTCCGTCCGTCTGTCTTTTACTACGAAAAAAAAGTCCCTCAGTTTTGAAGCTGAACGTTTTTTCTAGATGTTTTGTTCAACTGTTTTGCCGATTGTAAGAATCAGTCGCCCAAACCCGATCAGATGAAAGAAGAAGTCGTTATACCGTGGGTCAATTTTTTTCATGTCTATAATTTTTGTTGAACCGAACCAAAGTTTTTGGTTCGGAACAGGTTCAGGTTCAGCTTTTATTCTTAAAGAGGTTTGGTTCACAGCAAAATAAAAGTCAGAGTTCCGGGTTCGAATCGGTTCGGCTCAACACCGGTTTGCAGCCCTGGTTTCGAATACTGAGTATGGAGTACTTAGTACGATTACTTTGAATTAAGAACTAAATATCGTGTAAGTACTTAAAATTGAGTACTTAGAATCGAATACGGAGTATCGAGTACTTAGTATAGAGAAAAAATTATATCGAGTACTTGGAATCGAGAACTGAGTGGGGAGTTCTTAGTTTCGGGTACTGAGTATTGAGTACATAGTATCGAGTTCTGAGTATCGAATACTTTGTATCAAGAACTTAGCATTGATTACTTAGTATTGAGTATAGAGTACAGAGTAACGCGGTCAGAAATTCACCATGTCTCTCTCGCAGTTGTTGATGTGAACATGTGAGAGCACTTTCCCTTATCGATATCGCAGTGTTGTGGAAATTGAATCGCTATAAAAAAAACTTCCTGTACAGAAGTTCATAATAGTTATTTCTTTCGTACTGCGGCTTTTCGCACACTCAGGAAATTGATTTCCTATTGACTATTTGAGTATCTTTAAGATCCTTATAAGAATGGGCAAAACTTATTCAGTCGGATTTGTAGGATTCGTCTATAAGTTCTTGGAATGCAATTTGAAAATGTTAAATGTAAAATAGCTTGACACAGCCCCAAAAGGCTAAAGCCGAGCTCATCTCAATCTATTGGCTTGTGCGCTTCTAATTTTTGCACAAGAGAAAGAGACCTACAGCTTAACACCGAATCCGAACGGCAGTTTGAAAGCTTTTGCATGGCTAATTACTACAAAGCTGGCGCCAAAAGCAGAGAGGGGTGACCGGGTGTAAAGTTTATTCAAAGAAAAAATTTTTCATTAGATGTTCCGAGGCGGGTTCGAACCCACGACCTCTTGCACAGCGGTCGCGCCCACTAGCCGCTGAGCCACCCGGTCACATTATATTACACACCCTATTAATCGTATGAGAAAAAACTCTCCTGGCTAAGATTATATTAAGATGAAGAGAATATTCTCCAGTAGAGGACGACAAATCAACTTTCAACAAAAGAATGCAGACTGGTGACAGGTATATTAAGAGTTCGGCTGGCAATTGCAGTAGACTTACAGGAGTACATGTTGTAAAATTTGTGTCAAGTCGTCCTTAAAGGTTATATCTCTCCTAAGGATCAATTCGGTCTATCAGTGATACCCTTGGCAGAGGTTCGAACTAAAATTATCTTAGGAAAACGAAATTAATAAGTATCATTGGCTAGAGGAAAGCGATTCACGTTTTAAAACTCATCAGAGAACTGAACCGAACCGTTTTTCTTTGCGGTTTTCGGTTCGGTTCAGCATTTCTGAAAGGAAGCCGGTTCGGTTTGCGGTTCGGTTCGGTTTGGTTCGGTTCGGTTCAGAACAGGTTTGCATCCCTGTTTTTTTTTCACCATTCAACTGGTCCCACAAAAAGGGCGCCTGCTTTAATGTTTGCCACACTCACAAAATTTTTTTTCTTATGCTCGCCCCACTGTGCGTCGTCTCGCCATCGCCAACGGTCGTTGCTTGTCGGTTGCCGTTGCTCTTGCCCGCAGTCAGTTTTCATTCTCATTTGACATCATCAACATTGAAATTGAATTAAAACAAGAGCAGCACACAGAACGGAGCAGCGATTCCTTGTTATTTCAAGTAAATCAATTAATTTCATCAATTTCGAACTGTGCTTAATTAATAAGTCGGACAGGTGTCACAATTTTCATTAAACAAAAAATCGAGAAACAAAAAATGATTCTACCCGCAGAAAATAACAAACGTCATCAGCTGTTCTCCCCAGTGTCTTTGTGCGTGCGTGTGTGTGTCAGAGCGATTGTGCTTTTTCTGTTACATACATTTGTGTTGTTGAACTTTTTAATTTAAAAAAACAAAAACGAGAATTAATATAACTGCATACAAAACGCAGTTGAAAACCTAACCTAGAAAAAAAAGGGAACTTGTTGTTGTTTTTTGAAGGTTATGGCTACGCCGCCCCCCTGTGACCCCCACCCTTCAAGTGGCTTGGCCTTGACCGTGTGTTTGTGTGTGTGTGCAACGGTAACCAACAGCTGACAGCTGTGAGTGCAGTTTTGTGTTAAGGTGGCAACTCTGTTCAAATGGATCTTTCTCTCCCACTTCCACCCCCCGCAAACACACACACACAAACACTTGTCGCCGCTACCTAAAATTGACATCCAAGCTATATTAAAGCTTTGTGCGTCGACCAACAAACAACAACAGCAACAACGTCGAGCCACAATCAAGTTCAAAGCAATTGCAAAAAAAAAAAACAACAAAAAAAGAAAAACAAGCAAACACACACACACATCCGAGTACACAGATCAACGCTCAGCTGTACACGTAGTCAGAGTGTTGTTTTATTTGTAGTTTTGTGTTTTGTATTTTGTTAAATTGTGCAATTTCGAGAAGAAAGTGGGTGACAAGCAATAAACTTTATGTTTTATTTATTAATTAACAGGTAAAGGCAACGAGGCCTTACAAAGTAACAACAATTAAAATTGCATATAATTAATTTTGCGTAGCTGTTTTTTATCTTATATATTCGCTGACCGTACTTACGTACCTACATACGTGTGTACGTATGTATATACATATGCATATTTTTATAAATTCGCATTGAATGACAAAAAGTGAGAGAGAGTGAGCGAGCGTTGTTTTATTTTAATTATTGTTTCTTCTGCTTCAACAACAACAAGAAATTTCATAATAACGAGTGAAGGGGGTGGTGGGGGGGTTTTGAGGCAGTTGAGTTGCCACCGCGTCACAAACACACTCAGCTGATATGTGTGTGCGAATATCACTCGCTCTCTCTCTGTCACTCTCTCTCTCGTACACACACACTTGTCACTGCTTTTTATTTGTAAACAACTCTCAACAGTTGTTTTTGCAAAAAAAATAAAGAAAAATATCAGCGTTGCCCAACTCTTGAATTCATTTTTAGTTAAATTGGCAGCGCTGTTAAACAATTTTGTGAAATTGATAAAAAGTTTTAATATTTTTTTAACATTGTTTTTGTGTCTTTGCAGCTTAATATGTTTTAATAAAAATCCATGAGAGAAACATGATTAACGGTTTAAGTGTTGGTGGCCAGCAGGCAACAGCGGCAGCAACGGTAACATTGCACTATTACAACAACAACAACAACAATGGCGGCCTTAAATCGGAGCACAACTATAACAACAACAACAACAATGGAATGCTCAAAATAATGCCAACTCTGAGGGAAGCAACAGGTGGAGGAGGATTAGTAGCAGGGCAAGACTTAAAGTGGATTACCTCAGCAGCACACACCAAAGATCGAAAGCCAACAGCAATAGCCAAAAGTGCCTTTATTGATGAAGTGACATCCACAACAACAACAACAATGCCACAACAGCAACAACAAACACAACGCACCGAGGACCAAGAAAATGCCTTTCGTCTCATCGAGGATGTGCACAATTATGCCAAGTTGCAGGACTATAGCAGCGGTGATGAGGATGACGACGTTGATGATGACGATGATGAAGATGAGGAAGAAGAAGAGCTGGACGAGGTGGAGCAACAGCAGCAGCAATTTGATCAGCTAAAGGTAACACGCATCCAGGTGGAGGATACGGAAGAACATGTGGATGTGGTTACAGTGCCGCAACAAGAATGCAGACGTGCTCAGGCCAGCTTGGTGCAACAGCAGCACCAAATGGAATCGGCAGTTATCACAAACGAGACGGAGTCGGATAATATAAGGCCAGAGCATCATGCCCGTAGGCCCATGAATGCATTTCTCATATTCTGCAAGCGACATCGTGCCATTGTCAAAGAGCGTTACAAATCGCTGGAGAATCGGTAAGAATTGATTTCTAGATTTAAACTGTTTAACAAATAGAGGCTTGTTGCTGACCCAACATGTTTTTTTTTTTGTTCAGTTGTTCAATTTGCTCAGGTGGATTATACCAACTTTGACCTTGAACCCAAATTTTCTGTTTTTTTTTCCATTTGTTGTTCCATTTGGAGTGGGTTTTCCTTAATAAGAATAACATTTTGTAATTGGCCTGCATTTTCCGATCTTGGGGTTGCATTTTCTTAAATTTAAATAGTTTTATTCCCATTTAGTTGCTCATTTAGAGTTTACAAACTGAATTTCCAACAGATGGGCTTAGAAATAACATTTGGCCTTGAAATCACGCCCATACCTCCCCCATTTTCCCAACTTAAGGTAAGGATTTAAAAAAAAACGGAGATCCAGAGCTCGCAAATAACTGTCAACACTTTCAGCGTGTCAGCTAAAAACAGCTTGGTCACGGAAACAACGAAAAAAACGGAGCGAAAGACACTTTTAGTTCCGTTTTTGCTCAAGTCTGTATCGCTCAAATCAAAGAGCGCTTTTTTCGTTTCTGTTTCTCTCGTGTCTTTCACTGACCATTTTACCGAGAGCAAACTTCCAGTGTCTTTTGGGTATGTATGTCTTTGTTTACGGAACGACAATTGACTGTGTGAATTAAATGTGTTTGCGTAAACTGGGTCGTGCAGAAAATAAAAAAGTTCAAATTTGACACTGCAACTAACAAGTCAGTATGCAACTTACACACATTCATACGCACAAAACAAAAAGGAAACACTTTTCGCAGAGACTTATTGTGTTCTGCTCATTTGCAGACAGTTGATTGATGAGCGCTCGCTTAGAAGTCTTCCTGTGAGTGGTTATTGTCAGACAGACTCGTTTATTTTGCTCAATCGAAATCACGAAAGAGCACAAGAAAAGTGAAAAAAGTGTTCCGTGTGTGCTGCGTTTGATTCTGTTTTTCACTGAGCGACCTATACATCGTTTTACGGCCGCCTTCCTTAAGGGCATAAACTCAGAAAAAACGGCTGCCAACGTTCTAAATGAAACGGGATTGACTTTAACCCGGTTTTTACTTAAAATTTCAAGTATGATTCGTTATTGGGCTTATTTAAATTGAGTACAAAACATACTAAAATTGAAAAACGAGTGCTATTATTTTTGAAATGAGAACAAATGTTCTTGAATTAAGAACATTTTGTACTTACAGTAAGTTCAAGTACAAAATATGTTAGATGTAGTACAAAATTGGCTTATAATGCTAGCTACGAAAAGTGTGCAAAGTAAAATGTAAATTATTTTTAAGCGAGTCTGTTCTTAAAATTCCCAACTGATTCTAACTCTTTTGTTATGGAGTGATGGTTATTTTCTGACCTACAACAGTTCTACCAAAGAGATTTACTTATGGCCCTTGGATATTTCCAGCCTTCTTTGGTTCAATACAGAAAACTCGTTTTGGGAGAAATTGGGAATGGGCTCAAACTAGGGTTGTGAAAATATGTAAAAAATATCGTATCGATGATTATCATTTTTTTTTAAAAATATCATTAGGTTTTTGCAATATTTATCACCAAAATATATCGATATATCTGATATTTTTGATATTTTTATATTTCAGTATAAAAATCTTAACATTAACTTTAAATGCATTATAATTTTTTTGAGCTTTTTATTAATTAAAAATAAAACAATAAACTTTTTTCCATTAAAGAACAGAGATCTTAAGGTTGAATAGTTTAAGTAAGGATACAAGAAAAAACTTAAAAGACTTCATTTCATTTTTTAAACAATGAAAAAGTTAAATTTTCTAGAAAAATTACATATATTGGTAACATGATTTTACCTCCGAAATTCTTTTTTTAAGGATTTCAAAAAAACTCTTTGTTTTATATGAATATCCGTCATGCGGCTTCGCGTGTCTTTTTTTAAGAATTTCAAAAAAACTCTTTGGTTTATATGAATATCCGTCAGACAACGCATTTTATGGCGGAGGCCAGCCGCTCTGAAGGAACCGAGCTACCTGTTGTTATAAAATAACTCACGGCCAATTTTGATAACTTCGGTAAAGTTTTTCCCTGGGATATCCAAAACTCTAAGGGATCTGTCTCCCAGCCAGCGAGTGGAAAATTAAAAATAGTTTTATTTCTGTATTTTCCCTGGCATCTGTAATTGAATTTTATGGCAATTGATCTATTGTGGGCCTCTAGAAAGCTTTCGTTTGTTTCTACTTCCCTCCCCTCATCGAGTTGGCTTCCGTTTGGACCATTGTCCATTGTTCTACAGAAAAAAAATTGCGCGGAAAAATTCTCAAGACTTTTCTGGCATTACATTTTTTCTTACCTTAACGCATGTTGAATACGCTTCCGGGTGCTTGTTCCTCAATCAAATGTGACAGGAGATTAGTGGTGTTACCACTTGACTTAATTACTTTTGCAGAAAGGCTGCAGGTGGCATTATGTGCGTTTATGTTTGTGTAAAAGCTCTTTGCCGCGCTCATCTTCTGTTTTTAAGATTTTTAAGTGTAGTGTGACCAACCACAATATCAAAAAATATATTTCCAAATAATATCGATATGCGATATATTAGGAAAAAAAATATTTCGATATAAATAGTTATTTTTTTGTAAAAAAATATCGATATATTGATATTTTGATATATTATCAACAAGCCTAGCTCAAACCAAGAACATTTTGTACTTGCTTGAAATTCTCACTTTTTCTTTCTATAATGTGTTTGGGCTGACACTAGAAATTACTTGAATTTGACAAAGAACATTTTGTACTTATTTTGAGAGTTAATCGGGCTTGACTTAAGGCCATTACAACCTAAAAGTATGATCAAAAATATTTTAAAATAGTTTGAAATGTAATTAATAAACCCCGAATTGGTCTTAAATCAAGTATTTTGGGATTGAAAAAATCGTACTTAATCCAAGAACTTTATACTTGAATCAAGTATTTTCGTACTTATCGTACTATCGACACCGGTTGTACTTAATTCAAGCATAAAATTATCAGTTTGTTTTCTGAGTGTACTTAATTAATGGCCAGACTATATTTAGCACCAAGTTCCACTTAACGTCCTTTTTCTAGCTCGCTTAACAACAGTTGAGAATGAAAGATCTGCTTAAGTTAAGTTAGGTATAGTTCGTGAAAAAACTTTCATTATGAAACAAGAAAGAAAGTCGGTCAAGCCCGACTATAACATACTCTGTACCTGTGAAGTGCTGCCCATAATTGTTTGTTTTCATTATAACTCGACAACCGTTCATCCGATCTCTACCATTCCTTTGGCGGATCGATTATTAATTCTAATTACTAAATGTGTCTATCTATAAAACTGTGGGAGATATGACGTTTTTTCCAATTTGCGGGGGCGAGAGGTGGCGTGTCAAAAATTAAAAATAAACTTGATCTGCCTGCAAGTATAAGAAGCATATGTCCCATACATGTCGAAGCTCTATCTCTTACCATCTCTGAGATCTGTGCGTTCATACGGACAGACAGACGGACATGGCTTTTGCACAAACTTATTATACTCTATGTACTTTTGGTACAGAGTATAAAAATGGAAAGCATATATTTTCTATTAGTCAAATAACCATACAAGAAATAGATATTTGGAGGTTTGTACACGATTTGTAAAAAAAATCCTTAGGTTCAGCAGAAATCTCTTTCGGTTGGTTTCAAAACTCTCGTGTTTGGGGAGGAGATCTAGCTAAATTCACCACCCAAACAGTTTTTATAAGCAAACTTAATTTTGGAAATGTTAACAACAACAACAACATTGGACCAGTTCTCTTTCCCACTTAGAAAATCAAATCTCTAGAAGTGCTGTGGCAGCAACGGATTTTTTGAGAGATTTGCAAACCAACCGACGTCAAAATCTCTAGAGATTTCTTTGTCACCCACGAATAAAGTTCGATTTCTACCACCCATAGCAATCGGAAGTCTTCGTAATAATCTGAACTCATTGAAAAATTGAGCAAATTCTGTTATATTTTTAACCTACAGTTATCATCTTTTAAATCATCATCATCGGGTGTCCTGGAAATCTCTAGAGATTTTGGCTTCGGTTGGTTTGCAAATCGCTCGAAAAATCCTTCGGTGTCCCAGAACTTGGAGAGATTTCAGTTTCTTTTTAAAAAGTCTAGTTAGAAGGAGTGTGTATAAGATTAAGGTCCAACTACAAAAACAGGTCTGCGTCGCTCGCAAGTAATTGATAACAGTTTTTGTTCATAGCTATATTGATGGTTTCAGACTTGCCAGTCCTGTTTGTGTCTTTGCTAAGTTCGCTAAAGTTGCGTATGTTCGCGAAGTCCGTTTGGTTGGATTGTGTATTGGCTTTGGTTGGTTTCTTCAAATCTCCTTACAAAATACTAGAGGTTTGAAACCAACCGAAAGGACACCGAGAATTGGTTTTGGGTTAGAATTTGGTGGTTTCTGATATGCGATATGCGAATTTTTCAAATTTCAGGATTTTCCGGAGCGTTCGATTTTCACCATCCCTTCGATTTAACTTGTCTTCAGGATAACCCAAAGTCAAATATAATTTTTGCGAATTTCGCGACTTTTTGACTGTTCCAATTGCCATTTATCATATCTTCCAAATAACATAAGTTAAAAAAAAGTCAACTTTTTAACCAGAAAAGATCGTTTGTTATCTTTTACATATCTTCCTAATGTATTTCAAAGTTTGCTTCTGGTTCTTAAGATAACAATTTTTTGATTTAAATATGAATAATCGGCGGTGTCCCAGAAATCTCTTCCAACCAAATTCCAACCCAAAACCAATTCTCGGTGTCCTAAAAATCTCTTTGGTTTCAAACCTCTCGTATTTTGTTGGGAGATTTTGGCAAACCAACCTATACACAAACCAGTCAATACATTAACCAATCAATAGCGCATTCACGAACCCACGCAATATATCAGCACTGTTTTTGTAGTAGGACCATAATCCTATACACACACCTTTCGAACTCGACTTTCGGACTAGACTTTCGAACTGAACGAAATCTCTCGAAGTTCTGGGACACCGACGGATTTCTCTAGCGATTTGCAAACCAACCGAAGCCAAAATCTCTAGAGATTTCCAGGACACCCCCGAATGTGAACTTTTCTTAAAAACTTCATTTTTTCGGCAAGTTAAAAAAATTCTTCAAATTTATCTGTCAATCGAAAAAAATCACGAAATTAACTGGCTTATTGTATTCCCAGTTTTACTACATATAACCTTTTTTGCTATCCTCGCGCTTTTAGAAGTTATGGCCCAAAAACTATGGAAACTTTCTACTTTTTATAGCCTTGCAAAGGGTATTATAAAATTGTCCGGATGTTTGTAACGCATAGAAGGAAGCATCTCCGACCACATAAAGTATATATATTCTTGATCAGCACGACGAGCTGAGTTGATTTAGCCCTGTCCGTCTGTCCGTCTGTTTCTATGCTATCTCCTCCGTCAGTTTTAAAGCTATCCTCACCAAAGTTTGCACGGTCTTTTGGTACAAATATGCTGCACATTTGTCGGAACCGGCCGGATCGGATGACTATAGCATATAGCTGCCATAGGAACGATCGGTTGAAAAAGTAGTCTTAAAGAGAAAAACCTTTTTTGTTTTTAATGGAAACGCCTCCAAAGTACGTATTTCTTAGTTTACTATCCCTTCCCATGATTTCACCAAGTTTGGTCGAAATCGGATGACGGTCGAAGAAATAGTTCTAGTGAAAAAAACTTTTTTGTTTTTAATGAAATCGTCCTTTTTATTGGCATACACTTATTTTATATACTTTGGACACATTTCTACAAAGTTTTATCAAAATCGGATAACTATAGCATATAGCTGCAGTATGAATGATCGGTCGAAAAACAAGTTCTAGTGAGAAAAACTTTTTGTTTTAAATGGGATCGCCTCCAAATTTCGCAATCAACAGTGTATTATGCTTTTCCATGATTTCACCAAGTTTAATCGAAATCAGACATCTTTATAGTATAGATCCCATAGAAAAGTAAGTTCAAAAAAGTAGTCTTAGAAAAACTTTTTTGTTTTCAATGGAAGCTGCAAGGGTATATAAAACTTCGGCCGAGCCGAAGTTAACTTCCCCTATTTGTTTACCTAATATTTACCACAAAAATGTCTTCAAATCAGGAAATTTCAAAGTAAATATTGTAAAACAAAAGAGTTGATACTAAAAAGTTATTTTACTTTAATATTTCTTATAGGCTATTCACACTGAGCTCATCTTTCATCCAACATCCCACATCCTGAGTTTAAATGCTTCATAACTATTTGCTATGCCAACTTTTTTCTATTTTTGTTTTGTCAAATTGTTAAGTGGATCAATGTCCTACAGAAATATTCTACAAACATTTCAAATTTAGACAGAGCAAATTTCTATGACTCATGATTTTGGATGTTAGATGTTAGATGTGCTCTGTGTGAATAGCCTATTAGCTTATAGACGATTTAGAGCAAAATTTAATGAAGCAAAGTCGAAAATTTCTTTCAGCCGCATGTGAGCGCGCGCCCTTACATATATTCGTAAGCAGAGTGGGATATCATCAGTCCTACTCCGACCTCTTGGTTTTCTTCAACATTTTTTCCAGCGGAGATCATATTTGATTTTCCAGCGCTACCTGTCCATCGGGATTCGCTTACTCCAAGAATGTCCATATTGTATCTGAAGAATTCAAGCTTGATTCGCTTTCTCACAATTAGCTCACCACGAACCGGAGTCCGTGGCTACCCAGAGGATACTTGACTCGTTTTATGGAGTCGGAAGTTCGTAAGCTGCTTGAGCCGACCGTACAAGTCAGTCGACTCCATCATGGTCCGGATAAGCGTTTTGTGCTAGCTAAAGGTTTTTCCATTGGGTGACACTTATAGACGAGAAGCATATTGGTTTGAAGCAGTAGAACATCGAATCAAAGGTGACGCCAGGGATTTTAAGATGGTTAATAGTGGGGATCAGTTATATGTTCGTCTGTCCAAGTCAAGTCTTTAGGAGGTAGTCAAGGATTTGGCTGAGGCAGTCGGTCTTTGACTGTTTCGAGTTGCTTCATGTCTCGCATTCCCTGGGGAAATAAAAAAAAGCTGGGAGGAAATAAGGTTGATTGTTTACCCTAACAATTCTCGTCTTCTCTTACCTTGCAGAGCCATCACCAAGATACTCGGCGACTGGTGGGCAGCACTCGATGAGCAGGAGAAACATTGCTTCACCGATCTGGCACAGCAGGTAAGATACCACTCCGAAGACCCAAATAATACCACATGACATTCTTCATGCCGTACTTCTCCTTGCAGAACAAAGATGCCTTCTTCAATGCCAATCCCAATTTCAAATGGTACAAACTGCCGGCTCCGCCTTTACGTACGCTGGCCACACGTCCCAGCAATGCTGCCGCCACAGCTCCTCCAATTGGCAGCCACCTGACCGCCGATGAGGCTCACTTGCAGTGGGGGTCAGAGCAATTGACAGTGCCAGCCGTCTTATCAGCCACCGTGTTGCGGCGCAATTACTTTAAGCTGGCGGATGAGACACAAATGGGTGAGCTCAGTTCACTGCTTCAGGTCCAGGATAACAAGGAGGATGCCCTGCAGCAGGCGTTGAGTGAGACCAGCCAGTTTCTCAGTGCTCATATGCCCAACAACAACAACAACAATGGGAACAGTGGCAAGCGGGCTTTGCCCCAGGATAGTTCAAGCAACTCCAGCGAAGAGGATGCTGGCAGGCCACAGAAGAAGATGAAATCAACGCGTTCCTGCAAGGGCAAAATCTATCAGGAGCTGATGAACTCAGGTCAAATCACAGCCATGACCAAGAAGAGCAAGAGAGCATTGGGAGGAGCCATGGATGCTGGTCTCATATCGCCAACTGAGCGGGACAGCCTGGAGGTGAACGCCGCCTCCTCTTCCGCGCTCAAGCACTTGCGCAGCATCTCGGAGTCGAGTAGCAATGGCAATGGCTTCGATCTGGAGGAGAAGATCAAAGAGCTGCCGGCTCTCAGTTTGGATGCGTATTTGCAGCGCAAACGCAGCACCAAGAAGAAGAAGAAGTTCACCAGCAACAAGAAGCAGCGCAACTCCAACAGCGGCAGCAACTGCGTCGGAGGTGGCGAGGTGGCTGAAACTGAAGCGGGAAGCGGAGCCTGCTTGGGAGCCATCAAGAAGGATTCACCGGCTGCAGTGGGCAGCCAAAAGCGCAAGGCACGCAAAGAGAGCATCACACGTCGCGATGTCAGTGCCATTGAGCAGGAGGTGGCCTCCATACTGCCATTGACCATCAATGGCTGCTATTACTTCAATCCCGCGGAGGTGCCGGTGGGTCGTACGCCTCAGACGGTAGACAACACATCGCAATCATCGTCGTTGTCCTCGTCGCCACTGTCCACGGCCTCGTCCGCCTCGGCATCCTCCTCGATATCGTGCATGGCTTACGATGTGACCTCCTCTACCTCAGATCTACTCATACTGGCCGAAGTGGCCGCCCATCGCACTGAGCAGCAGCTGACCAAGTCCAATTAGCAGAAGCGATTCGCTCTCTCTCTCTCTCTCTCTGACACCCGCAGCAATACGCTTACCGCGTCGCCCCACTCCCCACGCACTCTCGTGTTACACCTTTGTGTTGTTGATCATGTAATTGTTATTGTTGAATTCCCCCTCCCCCCACTATTCTGCCCCCCTCTCCCCGGCCCTTTTACTTCTTTGGAAACGTATTGCAAAATGTGGACACAATTGTTGCTGTTGCCGTAACTGTTGTTGTTGTTGGTGTGAAGGAGACGGATAAACCAGACATTCGTTGATCTACAATTTAGTCAATAATATTATGTAAAAAATAAAAAAACAAACGAGAGCAAGTTGATAATATTGGGGGGGCAATCATGGCACCCCCCTAATAAGTGTATTTTGTTATGATAGACAACCAAAACAAAAAAAAAACTATTATATTTCATATTATTAAATATTTGAAAATCAAAAAATGGTTCTATCAGTTTTTTTTTTAAAGATGACTTGTTCTGTTTTTTCTTTTGTTAAGTTTCTCTCTTTTTTTTTAATGCGTTTGTTCAACAACATCCACAACTGAACGCTTTAATTACTGTTAATTATTATTATTATTTTCTAATCTGTAGTTGTAATTTATTGCAAAAAACCGCAACAACAAGAAAAACCATTATACAAACCACAAAAATATATTCATTTTCAAAAGTCGAAAAATGTAAAAAATAAAAAGTATGTTTTATTAAGGAAGCGGAATTGAATCAACAACAGAAACACTGCCACTGGGTTCGGCACTTTGGACAGTCATCATTAAGCACTTCTCACACAGAAACTATAAACTGTAGGGGAAGATGTGGTGTTGTGATCATAGTAAGGTTTTTCGAACATAACTTCGCCAAAAATCAATATTTTTTTCATTCTGTGAATTTTGTATTTTATTTAAAAGATGCATGTAAGTTTGCTCATCATTAGTTTTAAAAAAAAATTGTGTGGTTTTTTTATATGATTTTGAAAAAAAGTGATTTTTGGACACTTTAAAAATTTGTGGGGTGTTGTGATCTACCCGTTTAATAGTTAAAAATTCGTGTTTTTTGGTAGTTATACAAGTCATTTCAACACAAAACAGTTTCAACACACGTCAATTTAACACACGTCAATTCAACACAACACAAATTTAACACTAGGATCTTTAACACATTACAACCTTAACCAGGGATGCAAACCGATTGGAAATAAGGAATGGTTCGGTTCAGTGGTTCACATAGTTTTTAAACCACCAACTGAACCGCGGTTTCGGTTCGGTTCAGTCTTTATTTATTATAAATTTAATGAAGGCCAGTTTCTGTTTTTGCGAATAACCCCGATCTTCCCTCAAATCTGCGCGCAAAGGAGTTTGCAACGCACTTTATGTTCTTGGATGCCGAAAATCTCTAAAATCTCAACCCTTAAAGCCCATCCTTAAGATCAAAGACCAAATATTTTCATAATTATATTTAAAAGAAATGACAGAAACTTATTTCTAGGATCGCCCTTATTCCCGCCGAGCATAAACCCTTAAGGATTTTGCTTTAATCTGTTCGAAAATCTATTTCTTTTCAGATTTTCGATGGTAAGGCAGCCCAAAAGTTGTCAAGAACGCATTTCTGTTCAAGGTTCGTTTTTAATTTGGCCGAGTCTCAAGCCCTAAGCCAACTGGGACTTTATACTTAAGAATGAAGTCCCAGTTTGCTCTAAAGTCTGCGCGAAAAGATATTTTTCCGAAGTTTCGAAGGAAAAGCAGTCCGATATCGTGTTTGAAACTGCATTATTTTGTTGAATCGCCCTTAATTTCGCCTTATGCCAACTCTTAAAGCCTTTTCTTGATTATAACGTCGCAATTTACCCTGAAATCTTCTCGGAAAGTCATTTTATTAGACTTTTTGTTCTAAGATTACCCTTCATTCCACCAAACCCAACCCCTTAAGACCACTGTGGGGTCTAACATTCAAAAACATCCTTAAATCTGTTCAGAAAGTAATTGTTTTGGACTTTTGAAGCTGCAGAAGTTTGAAAAACTATAAACCTAGGTAGGACAAACTATTTGATAACAAATAAAGTTGGATCGAACACATTATAAAGTACTAGTTCTGGTTTCAAGTGGTAGTTTGAAGCAACTCTATTTGGTCTATCTAATCATTTATATATTGAAAATTTTCTCAGAGAAAACTATTTTATACCGAAAAAACTTTTTAAAATATTAAAGCTCACCTATAGCGTCTTTTCCCCGAACTTTTGCTTCAATATTTGAAATATAATGTGACTTTTTTACCATTTCGATACTGAATTCCTAGAGAATTGAAAAGTTTGAATAGTTGGATCTGCTTGCCTCGTCCATAATGATATCAATTTAACAGAGGCTCGACAGACTAATGAGAATATCGTCTCGTCAAGGAAACGATATATGCAAACAAATTGATTAGCAACTTTCAAAGAAGAAATGTTAACTTAAGACATATTCAGAGGTCAGTGGACAATTGCATCTTTCAATATGATTGGGTGCTACATAAATCCGGTATCAATAAGGACTTATCGAAGCAACTCGATCAAAATTCCCAAAAATTTGTGCGTCTTGAGACTCGTCAGTGAACTGAACCGAACCGTTTTCATTTATGGTTTTCGGTTCGGTTTAGCATTTTTGAAGGGACGCCGTGTCGGTTTGCAGTTCGGTTCACCAGCTGAAAAAAGCGCGGTTCGGTTTTGTTCGGTTCAGAACCGGTTTGCATCCCTGATCTTAACACAATATAAGTTTTACACAACCAATTTTAACACAGTTCAATGTAATCATTCGTCAATTTAACACACAAAAACTTCAACTCTAACAAATTGATTAAGAGTGAACTTATGACCTTCAAGACGGGAATCGAATGCTTTAAAATAAAGCTGGAAGATATTTGCCATAATATAAGTGAAAGTGATTACTTTAAATTACGAATTTTTTATCGTGGACCCCTTATTCCTTCACAATGCCTAACGGCAAATATGGATGTAACAGCGAATATTTAAAAACTCAACTCAATTTTACTTTGGTTCAAAATAAAAGTGTACAGGGGTTCCATGTTTATATAAGACGAAACAACATCAGCGCGTTAATTCAACACACGTCATTTCATCACAAAAATTCATCATTTACAAATTTAACACCCGTCAATGTAAAATAATGAAAACTACAAGGAAAGTAAATGATAACCCAATGCGAGAGCATTCTTAAGATCACAACTTTGGCGGTTGTCATCGTTTATGCCAGCTGTGAATCTCCAGAGCTGCAAACTGCAAAGATAAAATTTAGGTGTACTCAAGATGTTCTCTGGAAACCGCGGTGTTATTATGTGTCTTTTTCCAAGATTCGCGCCGATTTAAAAAAAAAAATTTTGTTTGCAACTCTGATCAATAAACGCGGCGGAGCCAAATTTTTTCAATCTAACCTTGAAAACCAACAACAACACAAGACAAATTGATCAATAAAATGTTTCAATATTTTGAATTTTTTGCAACACATAAGGTCATTATTTGAATTAAAGAACTCTGATTGAAATATTGTTTTATTAGTGTTAAAATTGTAAATTGATGAATTTGACCATCTGCTAAATTGACTTTTGTTAAATTTGAATTGTGATGAAATTCCTTGTGTTATGTTTGACGTGTGCTGAATTGGCATGTGTTGAATTTGAATGTGATACAATTGTTTGGTGCTAAGATTGAAGAGTGTTGAATATGCTTGTGTTAAAATTGCTTGTGTTAATTTTGTGTTGTGATGAATTTGTGTGTTGGATGAAATTGTATGTGTGTTAAACAGACGTGTCACCAGATATGGTTCCATGTCTGTTTAACACAAAACGTCAGCAAGCCGAAATAAAATAACATGCTTGATTGATTCCGCAAAGCTGAGCTCAGAACTGAGTTTTAAAGATGAATCCAGTGCTTGCTGTGCACAGTTGCATGCACGGTGAGTGACTATTTGTCAAGATAAGCCTTAGGTTTTGCCGTCAGTTCAACGTCCAGCCGCATGTGTGCGCGCGCCCTTACAGAATATCGTAGCAGCAGGCGTAAGAGGAAGGAGAGGTCTTCAAAATGTTCGTCACGTTTCTCTCTTGTGAACGAACGAGAACGAGAAAGTGAGAGCAAGAGCAATATTTGCATTTGGGAGCACATTATATGGTTGTTGTATGGGTTACCCAGCCATAGCCCCTGGGGACCGATCACAATTGTTCGGCAAGCATTTGCCGAAATGCTGTATAGGTGGTGGGGTGTGAAATGTCTTTCCGGCGAGAGTTGGACAGCGCAAAAGACTGGAGGCTTGTGCAGGTAACATTTTCAAATAGGAATAAATTTTCAAAGTATCTTTTATTTACTCTTTTTTATATTTGATTTATTTTCGATTCATTATTTATAGTCTACTACATGGCCCGGCGAACTTCGTACCGCCTAACAATAAAAAACTGTAGTGAGTTAACTTAGGGCCCTCTTCTGGTCTAGACGACTGAAGACGACATTGAAGAACCTTTTGATATTCAACATTTTTATACCCTGTTCCCATTGAAAATGGGAAAAGGGGGATCATGAAGTTGTGCAAAAGTATGTAACAGGTAGAAGGAAACACTTGCGACCCTGTAAAGTATATATGTATATTCTTGATCAGCATCAACAGCCGAACGCGTGTTTCTCAGAGACTATTAGAGCTAGAGCCACAAATTTTTGAATGTAGGTAGGTGTATACCCGACTCAATACGAGTTTGTTTCAGATTTGGAAAATTCTTCCCCCTCCCCCCTTTAAGCGCAAAAAACTGTCGCAGCCACAATTTTTAAGTTAGACCTTCCAAACTTTATATATATCAAGTAAGGCCCAATATCTATCTATTCCGAAAAGATCAATATGATCGGACAAAAAACACCGAAGTTATATACGAATCAATTTTGCTTGTGGGAGAGAGGGGGGCCTTGCATTGTCAGTTACCGCGTTTGCGCGTGCGTGTGTGCGTATGTTAGAGTTTTTTTTTTTTTTTTTTTTGTTGAAGGCGATAGAAGCATCAAAAACCGTCTCAGTCGCTGGAGTGCGACTGAAGTGTGGGACTTTAACCCACTAAACTACCGCCTTCTTCTCCCCGATTCCCGGTGGCACTTCACCGGGGGGGAACTGCCCATAGGGCTCATCTAGGATTCTCTCCTATGTGAATTGTTGCGCAATCTTTCTGCGCTACGCAGGCTTTGAAAGACTACCGTGGCCATATTGCAGACAGCAGACCAGTTTTCTACAGACTCTAGCATGATATTCACCAGGTTGCCAGCGGCTGGTGTCCTCCCCACCCGCATGCTCAGATTTTGTCGTTCTTCATTGAAGGTCGGACAGACAAAAAATACGTGCTCTGCGTCTTGGATGACCGACTGCCCTGTACAGTCTGGGCAGTAAGGGTCGTCTTCGTGTTTGAACCTATGTAGATAAGATTTCAAACATCCGTGTCCCGTAAGAAGTTGCGTCAAGTAGTATGTCACCTGTCCATGTCTTCTGTCCAGCCATAATCCTATGTTGGGGATTAGCTTGAATGTCCATCGTCCTTTGGTAGATCTCTGCCACCGCTCTTGCCATTTCCTCATTGTGGAGTCGCGTATTTCCGCTCTTCGTACTTCCTGGATTCTTGGTGCTTCCAAGTATACGTCAGCAGCTTCCTGTGCTTTGAGGTCTATCGGGAGTAGTCCAGCCACCAGCAGCGCAGCATCGTTAGAGATGGTTCGGAAACCGCAGCAAACCCTCAGCGCACAGACGCGTTGGACTGCGTGGGCTGCACGAATATAGATTGGGTATCTTGTGGCTGGTGCCCAGACCGGTGCACCGTATAGTAGGGTCGAGCTCACTACACCGACCAACAGTTTACGCCCTGATTGCCTTGGCCCTCCAGTATTGGCCATTAATCTAGCTAACGCAGCTGCCGTACCGCTGGCTTTCTTGCTGGCGTATGCCAAATGGTCCCTGAAGTTTAGCCTATGGTCGATCATCACTCCCAGGTACTTAAGGACGGGGCGGGATATAATTGTAGTATCGCCTACAATAATATGAGCCGTCACCACAATCTTACGGCTGCTAATTAGCACTGCCTCCGTCTTTTTAGTAGCCAGCGATAGACCCTTGCTCTCTAGCCATTTGCTGACCTCCAGAATCGCTCTGTTGCTGGTTTGTTCCACATCGCTGAGGTGTTTTGCTACCACGACCACCGCAATATCATCAGCAAAACCAATGATAGTTGCTCCGGCTGGCAATTGGAGCCGAAGTATGCCATTGTACATGATATTCCACAGCATTGGACCAAGAACAGATCCTTGTGGAACCCCTCTCGTAACCACGTGCCGCTTCACACCATTGTCCGTCTCATACATGAGCACTCTATCGCTCAAATAGCTTTCTATGATGGCTGCTAAATAAGGCGGCGCATCTATTGTGCTAAGAGCTTCCAGGATATGATCCCATCCTGCTGAGTTGAAGGCATTTTTAATGTCCAGTGTGATCACCAGGCAGTACTCCTTTGCTCCATACATCCATCGCTCTCCTTGGATTGCCTTGTTCGCGATTCCGCATAGTTTCCCAATGGCCTCTATGGTTGATCGTCCTCTTCTGAATCCATACTGCAGGGTAGACATCCATTTGTCAACTGCTTCTTCAAGGCGCGCCTTTATGATCCGCTCAAGAACTTTTCCGACCGTGTCCAGCATGCACAGAGGCCTATAAGCGGATGGATCTTCCGCTGGCTTTCCTTCCTTTGGTAGTAACACCAGACGTTGTACTTTCCACCTCTCTGGGAATGTTCCCTCTGTGAGGCAAGAATTGTACAGATCCATGAATGCCTTAGGGTTGGCTTTTATTGCCAGTTTCAGAACCTTATTCGGAACTCTGTCTGGTCCTGGTGCCTTATCATCCTTGACATTGCGTGTAGCTGAGAAGATCTCCTCCTCAGTTATTCGATGGCAGCCTGTTGCAAGGATACTTGGTGCGCGTTGAGTGGTATGTACTCCTGATGGGAAAAGGGTCGCAACAATGTGTTCCATTTGGGCAGGGCATGTGGGGGGTGACTGACTGTAGGCCTTTAGCTTCTTCATAGCCAGCTTATAGGCAAAACCCCAAGGATTTGAGTCCAGGTCGCTGCAGATGTTGTTGTAGCATGCCCGCTTGCTTTCCTTGATTAGCCTTTGCAGGATTTGCCTTTTCACCCTGAAGGCTTCCTGGAGCTCATGTCTGCTTTCCAGACTTCGCGAACGCTGGCACCTCCTTCTCGCCCGCAAGCATCTTGATCGCGCCTCAGCTATAGTTTGGACGTCTCCTATGCGACCCAGCACCTTTAGGGATCATTGATCCGTCGCACACGTCTTTCAGTTGTATTGCCATCTGATCTGCTTTCTCGGTTGCTGTGCCCTGCATTTCAAGCCCCTCCATTAGAGTTGGGATCATTTCCGGCTCTAGCGTTTCCAATTTGTGGCTGCTCTGGGCTAAGCTCTTGCGCTTTCGGTTCCTTTGGTGATAGTGCAGACTGAAGATTATGGCCATGTGATCGCTCCCTGTGTACAGGTCACTGACTTCCCACCTACTTCGTGAGATGAGGGTGCCGCTCACGAAAGTGAGGTCAATAATCGAGCCTCTCCCTGCCTTGCTGTAAGTGTGCTTTTCACCTGTATTGAGCAGTATAATGTCCAGCGTAGCAAATGCCTCAAGTAGTGCCTGACCTCTCGCGTTTGTTATCGGGCACGCCCACTCTGTCGCCCAGGCATTAAAGTCACCCGCTACTACTACTGTGCATTTGCCTTGTATGTCTTCCGCTAGCTCCTCCAGTACGCGTGTTGCTTCCTCTATATTGAGGCTTGGGGGCAGGTAACAGCTGTAGATGTAGACATCCTCTATCCGAACACGCACAAAGCATGATGACTGCATCTTATTTCGCAATTGCGCTTTATGAAGTCCGCATGACCAGATTGCCGACTTGTTTGCCAAGTCAGACGCCCATTCGGCACGGTCTTTGTTACGGTACTGCTCGCTTATTATAGCAACGTCTATTTTCTGCTCAAGTATGGTCTGCTCCAGTAATTGCTGGGCGACCGCGCAGTGATTTGTACGTTAAGCTGCAGAAACTTCATTTTTTGGCCATTTCTTTCCTAGCCTTCTGATACATTGGGCATTTGGAGTCCATTGTTCCATGATTCCTGTTTTCCAAGTTCCCCCTTGTGCATAGCATACAATTTGGTTTTGCTTTACACCATTTTGCCTGATGAGTTTCCTCTCCACAATTGTAACATGCTTTTCGGCAGTCATGCTTGCTCCTGCAGTTAACCTGGATGTGACCAAATTCCATACACTTATAGGAATTTTATGTTAGAGTGTGTGTGTGTGTATGTGTGAGTGTCAAGGGAACAGGGTATTTTGTAGTCGGGGCACTCGACTACATCTCCCTTACTTGTTAGTTTTGTTATTAGGAGCAAAAATAAATAAAGCAGAGGGCTTGCCGACAAGTGAACATGACACGTAAATTTGACCATGAGAAAAACATGCATTTTCCAAATTCAGGCCACAAACATTTAAGGACTGGCCTTGTGATTTGTAAATCGTCATGGCGAATGCAAGGCGAATTGAAAATTGAATTCGTCTAAACCCAAAGGGCACATCGGCTGAGATCGTTCTGTGGCATAGTTGGTAACTAGGTAAATTACAGAAATATTATTCTATCATATGTCTTGCAAAAGATAGAAGAATGTCAGCATTGTTCACCCTTAAGCGAGGCCCTGCGGTTACCCATTATAAGTCACATTGAACATGCGTTCTGGTGGCGGGAGCACATAAAAATTTAGGTACTACTACTACTATTTATAAGACTAGTGTCTTACTAGAATCATTATGCTGAAATTAAATAAATGTTATTTATGTTTTTTCTTATGTTTGTGAAATTGGTATGGTTACCTTCCAGTATTCTAGGGGATCTTTAATATGCCGAAGGTCGGCAATTACGTCAGCCCTTTTGTTTTTGGCAGTTCTTCAATATTTTTTGGACGAATTGGAATAGGAAATTAGTGTGGGTTTTGAGGTGGTGGTGGTGGCTCTACATTTGGAGTCGTCTGAGGAATTTCGGAAAGGGGTCATCACCATTTTTCTAGAAACTTTTCGGCATGCACAAAGTTAAAAGGAGAACGGAAGCCTTGCTTTTTAAATCTAGGGTCTATCAACGTTGCAATTCGCGGCAACGAACGCTCTTCATATTTTGACAGCCTCGTTATGGTGTTGTCTATTAAAAAAGTGCAGGCTGCCAGACTTTCTCTAGACTTTAGACTCGACATTATGGACTCCAAAGTGTGCAAAAGACCACATGCTATTGGTATACAAAATGATATCGTCACTGATGTGAAACATATATAGAGAGAGAGAATATGCGTATTCTATATTTATTTTTCAGTGTAAAGCAGTAAAACGTCACCTTGCCTTCGTGTTTCGCTGCTTCGCACACAAGCAAACGCTTTCATTGTGTGAGTTTGGACACCACTTTATTAGACGATACTTGTCTCGTAGCACTTTCAAATGGGGCAAGTAACTTTATAAGGTCTGATAGGATGTCCAATTCCCAGTAATCCACAGTCCACAGTAAATGGTTGCGGTGCTTTTGACGTGCTTAGAAAAACTTTCCCAATAGCCTCATGCGTTTTCAAAATCCTCTCTATCAAATAATAAGCACTGTTCCATCGAGTAGGAACTTCTTGTTTGAGACTATATTTTGTAGTTTTATTAGTAGAGATATAATATTTAATTTTTGCCTTTTTCTTACCCAAATTCTTGCAACCAAAACTCGTGTTCTGCGCTAATGTAAGTGATGTGAAAATTGCCCAGCACCATCGATAGTGACAAAAGACTATCGATAGTGGCTCAGAGAGGTAAATATTCGATACCTCGATAGTGCCATCGATAGTTTCCCAGCTCTATTACACAGTCGATAGATTTGAATGAATGCAGAGTACC